>JAGTTH010004585.1:0-27715 GCA_022606485.1 Agraylea sexmaculata
TTTTAAAAAATCAGTTGCAGCCCTACAATAATAATTAAAAAATATTTTTCTGATTGTAGATGTGTAGACGTTACAAAGGTTTCTTACGTGTCGCATTAGCTGATCCACTGTCCGAACGCCGTTGGTTTAGAAGAGGTTGGGTGACATTCCAGCGTGAAGTCAACATCAAAGAAATATGCTGGAATCTCAATAATATTAGGGTTCGTATTATTATTCATTAATATACATGTTTTTTCAATTAGACTGAATAATCACTAACACCATTTTTTTTAAATAGCTTCGTGATTGTGAACTCGGAGCAATCGTTAACCGAGATTTATCCAGGAGAATTCGACCTGTAAATGGTGTGACTTTACACAAACAAGTAGTGAGATCCGATGCCAGACTTGCTGCTAAATTATGTCACCACCTCGATGCCAAGGCTGGCCTATGGGGAACCAAAGGAACAAATGAAGAAAAAGGCAATGACGAATTGAATGTATGTATTTTATAAGGTTACCCCATGCCAATTAAATATATTTTTAAATTTTGTTATGTGAAATGTGATTTTATTTGTACTTAAACATTTTATTTTACATTTACATTTTTATCATCTCAAGAGTCACTAACTGTTAAAAAAAAATGAGCTCAGTAATAATAGTCCAAATGTAAAAGTAAACAAACACATGCTTTCATTATAATTTTGCACAATATCCGAAACACGCTTCCCCTAATAGCAGATTTCGGTGGTAGGCGACAAGTAAATTCAGAGAAGAACTTTCATGTTGTCTGTACTGCTAGAATAACATCTTAATATGTATGTATATTTTACCTGTTTTCAGTTTGGTCTTGTTTCTTCCAATCCTGTACTTCATAATATAACAGAGTATCTCATTGAAGAAGCTCCAGCTGAAGAAGAAGAGCTATTGGGTTTGGGTGAATCGAACGAAGATAAACCGGTTTCTGGAGATGGAACAGAAGAGTCTGTGCCTGTCGAAGATACTGTAGAAAGAGATCCCCAATTGACATCTGTCTTAGATCGACTCATATTCTATCTGAGAATTGTTCATTCTGTTGATTATTATAATCACTGTGAATACCCATATGAAGATGAAATGCCCAACAGATGTGGCATTATGCACGCTAGAGGCCCAGCTCCATCCACTAAGGTTAGTTTCAAGTATAATTATAGTATTTGTTCAAATTTTCAATATCAAATATTACTTCCAGGTCACAAATAATGACATTTCTGAGTATGTTAGGAATTTTGAGAAAAAAATGTCTGCATTCCTCCAAGATGCACAAACCTTGAATGACGATGAGCTTATCAAACTCGGCACCAAAGATCCTGACACAGAGGTTGAAAAGTTCATCCAAGCCAATACGCAAGAAATAGAAAAGGATCAATGGCTGTGTCCTCTTAGTGGCAAGAAGTTCAAGAGTCCCGAATACACTAGGAAGCACATTTTTAACAAGCACCTGGAAAAAGTATATATATATTTTTAATTTTTTAAAAGATATGTGTTTATATAATGTTTATACAAATTAATTCAGGTGGAAGAGGTAAAGAAGGAGGTTGAATATTTCAACAATTATTTGAGAGATGTTAAGCGACCCCAATTAGCTGAACATCCTGTCGCCAGTCGGAAACAAGAATCTGCACCACCGCCATCGTATGCTACAAGGTATCATTATTTTTTTTAATTATACATTTCAATTTGTTTACTTATTCTTCATTCACAGCTATTCATCAAGTGGTTATGGCAGAAGTGCATATGGTTCTTACGGATATGTTCCACCTGCTTACGAAGCACCTTTGTATCCAGCCAGGCGGGAAAGGCCTTTTGCCCGTGGAAGGTATATTCTAAATTAATTTGCTTAGTATAAAAGTCGACTATTATTATTTTTTCATATCATTGCACATTTATGTTTGTTATGTTTTGCTTTGTAAGTAACACTTAGAAATAATCACCATTTCAGGGATACATATGTGGATTGTTCAAGACCGATTATATCTTACAATGATTTAGATCTCCCAGAGAACGGTGAATTCAACGTGACCTTCTTTTAACTGTCTGTTATTTCTTCATTCACTCAACTAATCTGCACTACTGTAATAAATTTTATATACCCATTAAGAGTTCTCTGGGAGATTTTTTATATGTTTTACCATTCACCTGTATAATAATTTACATTTAGTTTATATTATGTTTAAAGTAAATTTAAAGATAGTTGGAGTTTATTGAAACTGAACACTTTATTTGATTTTAAATATTTGAAGGGGTGGTGTGGCCGACTTCAGACCGGTCATTCACTATCGAGACCTTGACGCTCCGAGGGAACCTGAAGAATTCATATAATTCTAGATCAATGCATCATCATGAATTGTAAATAAGAAAACAGTACATTATGACACGCATAATGTTTTCTTAAAGACTTTTCACTTCGAATGCTGTTGTTGTTTATTTTTAATCAAAACGTAATATTTTCATCTATTATGATTGTAATTGAATTCATTTTAATAAACTGTATTCCAATAGTGACAAAAACTCTTTTAATTTTAATATATTCATTTATTGTCATAAAACATGATTTTTATTTGTACTTTGGAAAAATCTACAAAAATACACAACATTCAGAACATTTATACTGAAAAATAGTATTGTCTGACAAATTTTCTAATTAATCTTATTAATATAACTACAATTCCTCAAAAAATAAGAATTGCCTTATTTTCGAGGAAACAATTTTCATTCACACTATACAAACACACAAATAGATCCATTTTTATTTATATACAGTAAGTTTTAGACTATCAATCATTGATTTATTGGTTTTGTATATACATAAGTGTTTGAATAAATCTGCATTATTAGTAGGAATATTTTTTTACAAAAATTAAGATTTTCTAATCTGTACTAACGTATTTTTATGAGTTCGGTAAAAATATAACTTCAACAGTGAAAATCGATTCTCACTGGTAATATATTAATAATTAAATAATCAAAATGGAATTTTGGAATTGACAAATAATAAAATCCTTTAGATGTAATGTTTATCAATATGTTAAAACTGAATAATTCGAGTTAATCATGTGATCGCTATCCACAGCTCTGATAATTGGGATTATACTGTATATTTAATATTAAAATTTATCACTTTCCAATGATTGAATTAATTCTGCAGTAATATGAACAATTACAAATATGTTAGTCTTAGTTCACAAGTACACTTCATAGAAGTGCTAGTGAAAATGATTTATGATGTCTTTCTTTAGTGGAAAATGGAAGACTAAGTGGGAATTGTCAGGAGGTTTTGACATTAGGGCAATTCAGCTCGTCGGACATGTCTCCACAGTCGTCGGTGCCATTGCAGATTCTCCTTTTAGGTATACATCTCTTGTTTAGACATTTGAACTCGTGACTCATGCAGGCGTCACCGCAGCCAGTCGGCTCATCACTACTATCTGAGCAGTCGGAGTAGCCATCACAGAACACCGAGCTCTTTATGCACTCTCCGTTGTTGCATGTGAATTGATTATTGGGACATACTGAAAGTACATATATATTTATAAACAATGGCTATTAAATTAATATGATGCATTGGTTATAATTAAATTTACAGAAGAGAGTATCACTAATATAATCTAGCAAGCTGCAAGGAAAAAGAAGACATATGACTAAGAATAGTGAATTAAGTGACGGAAGTTTATGAAAATGGTTCGGATGATCACCAAACTGATGTACTACTAAATGTTAAAGTAAAAGTTGTTTAAGAATATCTATACCGTTAAAAAACATACTATCATTCCGTACATTTTTTTATTTATTTAAAACATTAAGTACTTACTAATGGTACAATTTGATTCATCAGACCCATCCCAGCAATCAACGATAGAGTCACATCGTTTTGAATTGGGTAAACATGAAGTCTCATTAGCACAGTGGAAGCTCTTCGATAAATTGCATGCTGGAATATAAACAATATATGTTATTTTCTAAATTCAATTAATAGAAAACAAATGCAATAATACTAACGACAGTGGTGTTCATCAGATTGATCATAACAGTCCATGTGACCATCACACCGCTTGTCCTTGTGAACACATAGGAAATTATCGCATCTCCATTCATAAGGTTTGCACATTTGCAATGTTTCTATTGGTTTACATGTGTATATTGAATGTTTGTGGTCTAAAAGATGACATGCTTCAATTTCCAATGCGCAAAGTCCACCACACCCTATAAAATCATCAATTATCTTATTAATTAACAAGACTCTCTTATGACAGTAATATTGATTCTATTAAAACACTGGGGGTATGTAGGTGCACATATTTTAAATTTAAATGAATGTTTTTTAATAAGCACATCATAATACATTTCAGTGCGACTTTAATGTTTGATTTTTAATAATTTAATAAAATTTATTCTGTTGGCGATCCGTTAACTATTTTGACATTATCAGAGCGGATCAAGCCATATTTTAATTAGGGCAAAATAGCCTGTCGAATTAATATTATTTATTTTAATTCAAACAGAATCAACACCGATTAGAGTCGGTGTTAGCAGAATTTGAATCCATGATCACAGTTTTTTGTAGTGTCATGTGCCTAACCATTATATATTACAGTGGTAATTGAATAATAGTTATAAAACCTGTCGTTTCTTTTCATAATTGAACAATTCTAAGATCCATATAGGTACCTACCTATTTTGTTAACTGTGTTGATTGATATATTATATTACCTGTAGGATCAGCCATGTCTGACGCTGCTTTGCACATAGGAATACCATTCTCAGCTACAGCAATACATACTTCGACGCCTTTCCGACAACCTTTGCAGTATTCTATTAGTGAATTTGTATAGTCTTCATTGTGAGTCGAAGTATTTCGGGAATTAGTCTCTCGCCATACATTTTCAGTCTTGTAATCTATTTGCTCCTCGCTAGAAGTTGTCTGACTTTCCACCGGAGATGTTATGATGTATGAAATTGTAGCCAGAGATATATTCGACAACTGTTTGTTTTTCACCAATAGGCTGTTCAAAGACGAGCTTGAGTTTCCGTCTGCTTGGAGATCAGTCGATGTGGTAATGTTTGTGTAAGGAACTATGCGATGGTAACTCGTAAAGTGACTAGAGAAATGCACGAGTAGTCCTCCTGCTAGAATGAGTACAACTAAGACTAAAATTATCCATCCTATCTGTCTTCTGTATATCTTTCCCACGGAATTATCTTTAAGGGCTAATCTCAATATCCAACTAACGCCCCTCACGCCCCTCCGCTTGATAACTGTACTCTCCGTTGTCGAGGCTTTGGATTCACATGGTGGTTGTATGGAATCTACATATTTGGAAACTGTAGGTACACCTTCTGAGCATTTGTGAAGTTCAAAATCATGCGTGTAAAAGTTGCCATTACATTCAACATTATCGACGTTATTCTTCTTGTGTCTCTTGGATGAGTATTCTTTATGTCTATGGATTGGTGTCGAATGCACATCGGGGGTGAAAACGTTATGAAAGTATAATTCATTCTGAGGATAGCTTATAGTCTCTACGGTATCTTTTCCAGCGATATATCTTATAATATCAGCCTGGTGTCCTATGCTATTGTTGTTGTTTTTAGCATCTCTGTTGAAACGATAAGGCAGAGTGTTTGTTGCGAATATGGAGCGTTTCGACTTGTGCTTTTGACTGGCGAATCTTCTGTGCCCGAAAGGAGGTAAAACTGATGGAGTTGGGTATGCGTTATAAACAGTCGAATCATTCACAGAGTAATGAATTGTCTGAGCCATTTTACTAACTATAAAGATATCATTGTCCTCCAGCCCGGTGTTTGCTGAAACAATAATATAAAGCCGTATTAATACGTAGTTGAAGATGAGCGGTCGTATTACAATTAGACAGGCTATTAAACAGACAGTAATTAGACGGTGTCAGAGTGGACGCCAGTTATCAGGTTACTAAGGATATCGCGTGTCTAATACCCTCCTTGTAGGTGAACAGTTTTTTAAGTGATCACTCCGCTCAATATATTATCATGACTCGCCGACCTTACTTCTATAATACAACATTATATACACAATATTGTATTCAAATGCATTTAAGCATGGACAGGGTGGAATTGGCTAAATTTGGTATTATACGGCCTTCAAATATGGCGTGGGTTTATGAAAACTGGTCGACCTGCATTACTGCACTATCTTGATGACGAGGATTTGAGCATAAAATTTATTTCCATTCATCTACCTCTATTGAAATAATATAATAAATTAGATGATTATTATTTCTATTGTACATAACTTTGAGTAATCGTAAAAGTACATTATAATTTTTGGCTAAACTATAAATTTTAATCAGTTGTCAGTGCCTTATATTTCTAATATTCAGTTTGCACCGTTTTCGTATTAGAAATATATTTAGTTGCATAAAACGCCAGCTTAATTTATAATTTGTCGATTGAAATAAGATTGTTTCAAATCCCGCTTAAGTAAAAAAAAATGATTTGATCGGTTATTACGACTGGGAGATCGGGAATAATATTAATATATTCCCGATCAATCGTCTTGGTACATGTTTGCTCTGACTTCCTGGATTGTAAGGTAAATACTAAGGCGATTATTAAGTCGCTGACCTGTGTAACTAGTAATAGTTAAGATCACCGACAGACAATGAATTAACACGTTGTTGTGTCTAAATTAATTGTAAAAATCCCTCAATTCTCAGACTCTCAATAAATAAAATCTTTCTTAATGTCTTGGCATTTAAAAATTCATTTATAAAATACTTTAATTCCAATTATAATAGAGGAGCGTGGGTGACTCCGGTTTCTATGCAAATTTCAAATTGTAGGCTTTTTGCTATCTGTGTTCCAAATAGTAGACAATAATAAATAATACAATACCTAAACAATCATAACAAATTTAAATAACAATGAGCCTTTGTTTATCTTAATTGAATAATTGCAATTGAAAATTATTTGGAATTATCACTGTGGATTTTTCCGCGCCGAGTATTGTTTTTGACAATAAATCTTGTTATTGTTTTGATGGATGAGTACATTGAGAAATACTAAACAAAATTTACTTTTATCGATACAAATTGCACTAAATAAGTAGTATTATTCATACGTAATGTAATCCATAATCATATTACTAAACATTATTATAAAGAGGCGCCAGTCTCACTCGGTATGAATATAGACAATAATAGATTAAATATAATTTCCCACGTGTCAAAGTGATCACCTGTTGTTGGCCATGTCACAGTTGCTGAATGGTGCATGATGGCTAATTCATTTGTCCGTTATTTGAATACATTTGCATTGTGATTATGGGATTTTGTAGTAACATATCTAACATGTGATGCACCTGACGCCTGTTTTGGAAATAATAAATAAATAAACACGGAAATCCTCAAACTGATATAATTCAACCGCCACCAAATTAAATTAATATGATTATCTAAATTATTATTATTCATTCATCGTAAAATGAATTGTTATATAATTTTCGAGCTATGTTCGTCTTCATATGCCTCATTTTTAGTATTTAAAGTAATATATTAGTATCTTGAATCGAATGTAAAATCAACATGAATAATGTAATATTTTCCTCAATACTGTTTTATATGGAAAAACATCCTTTAATCTATAAAATTAAATTTTTGGTATTAAAATTTTAATACCGTATTAAACACTTATTCCACGTTATGTTTATTTTTTATTTATACATATAAGCCTCGAGGGTTTTTTTTTACAAATTAAGTTTTTTAGATACAGCAACATATCAATTCATTGTCTTTCGGTGATCTTAACTATTACTAGTTACACAGGTCACCGACAGAGCGGCTCTGTCCGACTTAATAATCGCCTCAGTATCTATTTACATTTTAATCCAGGAAATCAGAGAAAACTTAAATCAAGACGTTCAATCGGGATTTTATTGATATTATTCACGGTCTACCAGCCTTTGTAACCGATCAAATAATGTAAGTACATATTTAATTAATAATCATTTCAATGGATTTTATAAATGCCGAAATTTGTTTTAAAAAAATCAGCATTCCCTGCGACAATTACCATTTTAAATAAAATATCCTATTAATTAGCATGTAAGAATGATTTTAATTTAACCATTGTAAAAATATGAAATACATTAAAATATTTTATAAAATTTTTCAATATCCGGAAAAATTACTTTTTTATTTTACTTTTACTACTATTTTACTTTTTCTCTTTTCTTTTCGTCTAGCTCAAATAAATCTCAAATATACATATTTATATTTTATTAAAATTTACATATGACTATTGTGATCTACCTTTAAAATCTGATGCGGAATAAAAGAAAGTATCGATTTACAACGAAGCGTGCCACAAAACAAATAAATAAAATATATCTCCTCTTCCGATTGACATTTAATGATAGATATTACATTGTGTGTAGTTTCTTTTTCTAATACAAGTACTTACAATAACTAACGTGTGATTGTTCTTATATAAAATGAAAGTGAAATTCAATTTTTACGTGCAATATGCTGACAGATTTCTAGTAGGTGTCGTATAAAAAGACAAAGAATTTCCCACAATGCATATTTGACAATTTATAATTTGTAAAACAATGGACACGAACTTGCGGTTTACACAAATACGTGTAGAATTGCAATTTTAGAAAAGTAGATATTTTTTTAAAAATTGTTTGATATGACATATGCCGTGTATTTTAAACTTCTGATGTTTGTTGCTGCAATGCGTGACGGCCCAAGTGCAATATGCTCCATAGTAATATACAGGGAAGTTAAATTGTAAATATTTTTACATAATAAGCGTCGCTATAACTTCACAGTAACACGGGAATATAACAGTATTATTATTGATTTCTCCACTAGGAGGAAAAATTATGTAAACTTTTGTTTATATTTTAGTTTTACTTCCTATTTGTTTTCGTCTTATATATTTTAATTAAAAAATAATGCACAATCATCGGAAATGAATTTAAACTGATAAAGTTCGAACCCTTGTATTTGAATAGTTTTTCAATGTTTTTATGTTGATTCACCCTGAAATACCAGGTGGTGAATTTGCCCCATAAGTTGCACCTTGTCCACGCGCCGTCTCACCTGACACAGACACACACCGTTGATTGCTCCCCCTTGTTTTTAGTCTACTAATAATCATAAGTTACGGTGGATGATCGAAAGAATGACAATTCACGTGTTTTTTTTTAATCATTTCCACGAATATAATTTGGGCAAAGATAAAAGCAAACCTGATAATTTGACCGGTATATTGTATTACACAGGTGTGCATGGGTTGTTTCTTAACGTACAGCTGTTGAAGGTAATCAAGTGTGTTATTAAAAAGGGGGATATATGGAGAGTAATTAGAGAGAGAATATCTACATCAATATTTTGTATTGAAATATAAATATAAGTTCGTGATTTTCTTCGAGAGAGACAATCTATTATAGGAAAATATTATGACTAAATCATAAGATGTATAAAATAATGCGTATAATCTCAAAAAATATCGCAATTAATTGGTGTATAATAATAATACTCTACAAATATTATATGTCAATTTTAAATACATTTTTTTATAAAAAAATATACATACATTTTTGGGGGCTTCTCATACACATATAGTAAATTATTTGTTTTTTAACATTATTAATTATTGAAAAATATTCATATTATAACTGAACAGTTAAAATTTTGAAAAGAGCATATTACATATTATAACTGTTCAAAATCATCGAAACTAGTTTATTCATCTCTATTCGTTTAAACTTCATTATAGTATGAAAAACATACAATTTCATTGTATTAACCTCTGATATATGGTTTTATAAGTATTTTTGCATTTTGAAAAAGTACTCTTTCATAAAGTAATTTAATCAACCTCAAACAAAATAGTTTACACGTTTTCATTTTCAACAGAACTTTTAAAGTTTTAAAGAAAGGTTGTTGTTGGCAACAAATTATAATTTTTCTAGGGAAATTATAATTTAAAAAAAATAGGCCTATTTCGAAATTAATGATTAAACAATTTAAAAACGTGGTTTTGTTTTATTTAATTTAACAAACAGTCTAAAAATATGATGTGTTATTTTGTAATGGTCGATTTGAATTTAGAACAAACGCTATCAAATTATTATTATATTGTCAATAAGATAAAACTCCAATTCTTGAATGAATATTAGCAATTACAAAACACATATAAACAATGGCGTTTTGGTAATAATAATATTTTTATAAGATAGTGATAATCGCGTAAATATAATTTTTAATATCGACGACCAATTGAGAGTTTATCGCGTGGCTCGTTTGATACTTTTGGCATTACGATAACCGCACGAACGCATCGTTCTTGTTTGTTGCTATTATAAAGAAGACATTAATCTTAACCAAGTGCAGTATATTCGTAAATAAAAAACACTCTATCAGTACAGTGAATTAACTATAACATTTAAAATGGGGAACTCCTTCTCAAGACATTTGTATTTAAAATTGAACTATGTCTAACATCATAATCTATTATGGGATTAATTCTTAATCGTTTGCTATAAAATATTTCAAAGTATATAAATTATAAAACAATATTTTTGCCGGTACTATAATATGACTTGCTTTTATAAAATGAACAATACCGAATTTTCAGTATGGTAACAATGAACCATTTATAAAATCGTATTTACGAAAAATGCTAAATGATCGGCATCCCCAGATTACAAAGAGATCTAAAGGGACGGCGCACTTGATGTATGAATAATGTCTTTGTCCAAATATTTATCCAGCATTTATTAATGTATTATATATTTTGAGTTTTTTTTTTTCAAATCTTTTTTGACTTGACCTTTTTCAGCGCCTTTTGGCTTGACGATCCTAAACAACGCGTCGATAAGTTAGCGATAACGTTTGTTTAGAATATACTTGTTAATTGGTTGAATGAAGAAAACTCGACTGGTAAATATAATTATTTATCTGCTTAGTTTTTCAGCGGTGAAACGATTGAGGTCGTCGCAGCGCTGAAAATTTATGTACAGCTTTGAAGGTTTTCAGTAGACGAACGGAATATGAACATGCGATGTTTAATATGACATATCTATGCTTTTGGAATACGCAACCTCACTAAATATGCTAAAGGTTAAGCATTTAAATTATTTTTAGTTAATATTCGGGTTATTACGACCGGGCTCCATTTGATTAATCAATACCCCGTACGCGTTGTTTCTTTTTGAAGGCATTAATAAACCAACAATGTTGGGGAAAAGACATCGATTTTACGGCAGTTAGTTTGAAAATTGGGGTTTTGAACGATGGAAAATAAATATGGTTCAATGATAAACGAAACGTCGCGGCGCGTCCGTTGCCATAGCGATTTTGTGACGCAACTTGTTTAACTAAATTAAAATAAATGTAATATAAATTACCGCAATTCAATAATGTTTGTCGTTATTATAGCATGCTTGGTGTATATTATATTTTTTGTAATAAAAAAATGTAATCATGTAGTTGTGGTTCACGTGCTTCACTCACCTTGCAGTCGGAAAATTGATAATACTCGGCATTAGAACTTCTGTATTGTTTCCCCCTCGATTTATTTAATTAATGTGTGGTATTTATACAAGAGTGTATTAAAGGACACCCATCTGCGGCGAGGTGCCGGTTAAG
Source organism: Agraylea sexmaculata (assembly GCA_022606485.1). Lineage (NCBI taxonomy): Eukaryota > Metazoa > Arthropoda > Insecta > Trichoptera > Hydroptilidae > Agraylea > Agraylea sexmaculata. The sequence continues at coordinate 11,654 of JAGTTH010004585.1, forward strand.
ACTGAATCTAAAGTGGCCATGTGCGTTAGTATGAACATGTTAGCCATAACACCAGTCGACATGTTTGGGGGGTTGTTATGTTATCCAAGGGAAACTTCTATGACGATGAGGAAATTCGATAAAATACTTTATTATATTGAGTTTATTATTTTAAAAAAATATTGATTTGTGTGTGTATAATGCACATTAAAATTACCTCCACAATATTCTATTTCTGGGGACAAAAAAGTTACATTAAATAAATTTCGTTAATTATGGAATTCCATCCAGACGTCAACATTATCAACAATTTTACTATGTATGTACACTCAATGTCTATATAACAACCCAATTATGTTTATTTACAATGTCTACGTGATTAAATAAATTGATGTTATTTTATTAGTTGCAAGGAGGCAATACAATTAAAATATTAACTATTCTATTTTATTGTATATAAAAATAAAAAATGTAAGTGGCCATTTTATTGGATGAAAAATATTTGCATTAACAAATTAAGTAGAGGGATTAATTATTTTATTAATTTTTACCTACATTCAATTTTTGGTATTGTCTTACACAATGTAGTTACATATTGTTCAATGGCGACATCTACCATTACATTCAATTATTTACTATAAGTGTTTTTGATGAAAACAAATATTAATTAAACAACAATTTGGCAATTGTAATTATCCAAACCTTTACATTGATTGGTCAATTTTCGGTATTAATTTATTGAAATTGTCAGTAATTCGATCATATGCGAAGTGATGATTTATAATGACCTAAATGCGATTTGTAATGTGGTCGGTGTCAAGTTAACGTTTGTGTCAACCAAGAGGTCAACTAAATTACACACAAGGTGCAATGGACGGACAATAATTATTATTCACGACCATTTCATGCACTCTCCCGTGCACAATTTAAAAAAAAAACTTATTATAATCAATAAATTCAATTTATTTTTATTGAGAAAGATACTTGTATAGCGCAATACATTTATAATAATAATTTATTCATTTATTTGATTGTGTTTTCACTTCGATAATGATATTATAACTAATTTATTAGATCACGCAACGTCGCTTATAAAAAAGCCGAAGCGCCTTCACATAATTCAAGTGCACCTTCACATCAGTAGGTTTTTTTAAGTTTGGAACATGTTAGTCTTAAAAAAATAGCTTTATCCGATAGAAAGAAATCATTAAATTTATTCCTTTACACTAGTATTAGATAAAAATTTATAATATTACGAAAATAGATTTGATTTGGGTAAGAATGTTGAATTTTGTTAGGCTCCTTTAGCTCTACTTGAAGGCAGACAAAGCGCGTCTATAAAAGTTCGTTTGAATGTCAGTTTGACGTTTGCAGTCGGTGTTGCCAGCGTAAAGCATTTGCACGTATACAAATTAAAAAAATACACAAACTAAAAATTGATTTTAGTGTAATCAAATATAATGTTGTGATCATGGCATATTAAAATTCAAATAAAATATGTATTTTTTTAATTTAAAGTGTAAATTTTTGTGTTTTTTTTTATTTGAGAATGATGCTTAGAGGAGTGTGTTTGTATGTCCAGTGATGGTATGCAGGAGTTTTAGTAGAAAGTGGCGCGATGTCCAGCACAACTTTCTCGTTGAAGTATGAGTGGAGTTCAGTGGTGATGTGTTTGCTATTGGGAGTGCTCGTGTCGAGTCTGTCGCTCCTCCACTGACTCGTACTCCCAATAACAAGAACAACATTTAAAAGAACAAGCTGAAAGGGGTCGGATTCAATTCCGTGTATTCACAGGGCCTTTCAGCTCAGATGTTATCATCGCCCTCGACTGGTGAGTCCAATGAACCTTATTGTTTACGTTTGTCCGCGTTATACTTTTATTTTGGTGAAATGGTCACCTTCTCTACTATGTGTGTTCACTGCAAAAAAATCATCAATTCCTTTATAATTGTACCATTATGTATCGTATTTATTAATTGCATGCGAAAGCGTTATTAGTCTGGTTTTTAACGATGACGGGTAAAAGTTGAAAAAGTTGCGGGAATGTATGTCGTGTCGTCGGCCAGATTCGAATGTGGCGTGATCGCCAAGCTTAGTTATTTATTATGGAAAATTGTAATCATGCATCTCTAAAATGAATGTGCATGAAGATGAAGTTTAAGTGAATAATCTGCCTTCTGAGAAAGACGCCCAGATTCTTTATCACGACTCGTTGGGTATTTATTGATTAAACCTCCAATTCGAGTTCTAGAATAAGAAATCATTGAATTTGCAATATCAGTATGATTGTTCAGATAAAGGTTGATTTAAATAGTAATCCGTATTTCAGTATTACGTAAAAATGTGGTTTTGACATAAACATTTTTTATTCTCCCATTGAACGAGAAAGATAATAAAACAATGATAAAAAATGGACGTTACATGATAGAGCTAAATTTATTCAGAATTTATTAAGGGGAGGTAGGTTGTCGCGAAATAAATAGAAAAAATATTTTTAAGCTTCTTTTAAAATAATAATATGGTAAGTTGCTAAAATTGTTATTTCGGATTAAGATGGATTGAAAATCGTTGCCATTAACAGATGAGCTAAACTGTGTGTCTTATTAAAAATTAATGGTAAAAGAAATTCTAGGTATTTTTGCAATATTGAAATTAACGATCCACCAGTATATACAAAAAAAACCTTGACAAATGAGTAAAAATACATCAATATTATCCTTGTAATTTTATGTCAAAAACACATTAAATCATTTAAGTTTCAACCGGATGAATTTCATGTAAAGCATTTAAAAAGAGATCAAATAGGCAATTTCAAATCATCAATCAGTATGTACCATTATTACAATTCGATCTTTTTTATATTTATTATTAAAGTAATAAAGCTGCAATGAAAAATATCGACTCGCTAAAAGTGTAATAATATTAATATTGTGGGTTTTAATTTATTATCTCTCATTCCAGAAACGTTAAAAATTTGCCAATTGTAATGAACATAAAAAATAAAAAAAGCAAAAATTATTTATTCCTTGTGATATTAATCTTTGTTAAATAGGTTTAGAGGAATACTCTACATAATGTATTGTATGGTGTAGGTATATTATTTTCATATTTTACAATAAGCAATTTTTGTAATGTATTTTTAATGATTAGTATAAAAAACATATTTATAGTTAACTCTTTTTTCATTGATTTTAAAATTCTATGTATACCTTCTAACAATAAGGCAATTGAGCATTAACGGTGTTGTGGTTATTCAACAGGGTCACCAATCCAACAAATATCCATGTTTAATATTTTTTATGAAGTCGATCCATCGCATTCAGTATGTCTGTGGTAGATGTAATAATTTTTTTCTTTAAATAAATTTATGGTAATAATTATAACAGTGACATCATTTATGCGATTCGAAAATGAATTTGCGATTGACCGTTATTTGGCGATGTTCAGTAAACAGTTCTCTTTTTTTAAACAGTTACTACTTTTACTTGTAACTTCAAGCACTTGACCCGTTTGCATTTGTAACAGTTAATACAATGGGTAAATTACATTAATCGGTATCCTTGAGACATGATATTTGAAACCTGGGGTTTAGGACGAGGCAAGATTATAGTCGGACAGACTATAATCTTTCTCCATTTGCATTCTATTAACGAGGTTATGATTGCGGAAACAGTGATTGTGGGACAACATTATTTGTATGGCGTTGAGGTTTACATAATTGATTGTTACTTGTAACTTGTGAAATGTGTGATTATCTCTATTTAATGTTATTAATTTCCTCGATCACTAATACATTTTAGGACCGATTTCTTCGATTGTAGTTTAAGTTGTTGTCATAGTTATGTACATAAGGTTTTTCCAAATCTCATCTCAATGACTAAAATCAGACATTCAGAGTAAAAATTTAAAAGAAAACAGTAATTATGAATGATTACAACGCAACGTACTGATTATTTTTAATTGATAACTGTGTTTCGTTACAGTTTTCGTTGAAATAGGGTAGAATAATGAAATGCGTACTAAATAGTCTGTAATATACAAATATTAAAGTATATCTTATAGAAATACTAAATAATAATTAAAATATACAATAATCGAACATCACTATGAATTATTTTTTAGGCTTTTTAAGTAATAGCTTCTTAGGCGTACGTCGCGTCGTCGTAAACGTACAGCGTAAAGATCCTCGCGCATTAATCAACAAAAAAAAATCCACATATTATCTGGCCATACAACTGAATGTATAAGTATCAAGATGGCGGACCATGCAGATGAGTTTGACACTGTAATCGAGGCGATTTATAGTGTTTAGGCAAGTAATGACGAGCGATGTATATCTCTATCGATAATCCACACGAACTGACATTTAGCGTGCTTAAACAATTAATTTTGTCTAATTCAGACTCGCCATATTGATATTTAAACATCCAGATGTATGGCTTGCTTATATATCGGTGGTATCGCCAACACGTAGTAAAGAAACTCCACTACCGTGTTTAGCGTGTACGTTTTCGGCGACATACGCCTCGGAAACCCAAGCATAATTGTCTGTGGTGGAGGTTTTTGGATATGAAGAACTGGATTTAGAGGTTTGAGAATATTTACAAAGCCTCCTTGTTAGCGAAAATGTGATGGGAAGAGGACGGGACAAGACCGAAGTCATTTATAACGGTTCACAGTTCCGAAAGGCGATATGTTGTGTGTATAATATTGTATAAAGTAGGTCAGTCAACCGGCCTGAGAGTTCCTCTCTCACCAATATCACCAATATAACTTGTTCTTCTGACATCTAGTTACGTATATCATCCAATACTAACTTCTTTTTTACTGTTATACTTCTCTTGTCTTTAATTCTTCCGCCATTTACAAAGTCTTGAGTAATATTGTCAACTAGCAACGCACATGCACACAACACGGAAATTGATCTTCTAATTTATCTTACACACAAAGCAAACCTTAATTATTATGGCTTTTTAATACAACCGGTTAAATTGTTTTGGATGCTGTTGATTATCAGACCCAACAGATGTATTTGCCACTTGATGAGTCAATGACACTAATAACAAAGCTATATGATATTCAACTACTTTAAGTCAAAAGATATTTAATAAGCTCAGTTTCACATTATATGCATTTTGATTTATTGAGACTATACCCGATTTATTGATTATTTACATATGCGTTGAATGGTTAATTTATCAAAATGCCGTTTGTAAAAAAATCGAATTAGAAATGTAATATTTTCAAGGTGTTCCAGATACACTACCATATTTTTTTAAATTAATTATTATGATCTTATGCACGATTCTTATCTTATCTTACAGTTCATTTTTACTGCGTATTATTTATATAATTTTCACACTTTTCTGTCGACCGAATATTAAAGGTGCGTTTTTTTACTAATATTATATACTTTGGTTCAGTTGTATAGACTAAACGATTGAAGGTTATTTTTTGTTGCTTTGTTACAAAAACGTAAACATTGTCCAAGACTGTTTCTATTTCAATGACATTTTTATGTTCGACAACAACGCTAGTATTTATGAGTAAACAAAGGAAAGTTGCGGTGTTTTAAGCTGTCAATCCCCTTGAATTTTTCTATAGTAGGATTTCTCTCGTGTGCGTCATATTAATTATTGGTTTTACCTGAAATCAATAGAATGGACCAGAGACGGTATGGAGAAAACTGGATCGTGAATCGTTCGAGAAGAACAGTGAAAGTGAATGTTCGTCTCTCGAACAATAATAATTATAAATGTAAGACATGAAACGCACGTATGAAACACGTTTATTTAATTATCTAATCAAATGTGTATTAATTTATTATATTACTATCAATGCACGATACACCCAAATGATATTTTGTACCTACTTGACAGTCACGCTATTTTAACATTAAACATTTATTAAATTTTATATTGTGTATATAAGAAATAAATATGACGCTTTCTCAATAGGTAAAGATTTTTAATGTTTTTTTCCTAATTGCATGAGGTCATTTTAATACATAGTAGTTTTGAGTCCGCTTTCACTGCTGCCATAATTATAGATTGATATTTCCGGTATATTATTAACGAAAGTAAGTATTCCACTATTTGGATGTCTCGATGACGGATTCGAATCCCGTTATCGTCAACACTTGATTATGAATCAGTGTATTTTTTTATAAAATATTAAAGCTAGACAGAAATTAGCTCTGCAAACACATCCTGCATTTGTTGAAACGAATTCTTAGTAACATCCAAATAGATACAATCAAATATAGATTTCTTTTCAGACCATATTTACCAAAATTAATAACATATATATATTTTACAAATACGTTAACTATTTTTAAATGAATATTCAAAGCAAACATTTGTTGTTAAGCTCAACTCTTTTTCCTGAAACTATATGATTATTTTTAAAATCAATGGCTCGTGCGTTTAAAAAAGGTTAAAAGTCGTGAAATTGCCTCAGGTTCAATCTCATTTAGATTTATTGAACACAACAATAGATGCTTTGTAAAATAAAAATAAAATGTGTATCTATTTTCCATTTAATATATTAAAAAAATCCAATATTTATTATACTTGTTGATTATGGTGATATTGAAAAAAAAATTAGAAAAAGTGTACAATAAAAAACTTCTCTTCGAAATTCTCGTTTTATATAATAACATCTTCATATATTGGTGTCTTCGATTTTTTTTCGTTGGTTATTTGTTGTGTAAATGTCTTTTTTCTAGTATATTTTGTACACAAAATTGAGTACTAGGATACGCGAAATTGACATTCAAAATAAATAATTATGTGTATATATACACATTCGTTATGAAAAAAATGACATTTACAACGTGTGCATTTTATATTTATTCAATTACATAACTGTATACGTAGAAAATTAACGTATTTAAAAAAATGAGGAAAATTCTTTGACAGAAAGCTCACAATCAGACTGACAGCTTCTTTTAAATGCTACAAGAAAGACACCATACAAATAAATGTGTGCTTGGTTTTCTCTTCTGTTTTGGCAATATTGTTTACACAACGTGTGTGTGGAATGAAAATTGTCTTCGTGACCCCATTGTAAACTAGTGAATAACATTAAAAAATATTTAAACTTTTATATCCCTATTTATTTTAATAGAATCTTAGAATTCCAAGTGCTATTTAAAATTCATCACAATCGCTCAAAATGCAATATCTTCTCCAGGTTGGCTATTGAATAATGTATGCTTTTAAACAAAGGGAAAACTATTTGTATTGTGGTGGTATTTCTCAATGCTTTAATTATTATAATAAAATACTCTTTTTGACCTGTTTCAATTTCGCAATTTCAGTCAAGGCTGACTGCATGATACAAGTGCGTATAGAAATACTCGTTTAAATCTCTTATATAATATTATAAAATTTAAAATTATATATATCACGCTTTTCATCATGAATTGTATTATTAAACATCTCTTTGTATAAGCGGAAGTTTTCACAAGCAGTAGCATTGTACTGTCTTTATGGACTATTATTGTTTTTATATTATGTATGGGAATAAATATCATTCATCATATTTATATTATATAAATCATGAACCATTTTTTTGGATTTGATTATATGAAAACATAGTATAGAATGTATGTATAAACTATTAAATAAATTCTATTTCTCTTCTCGACTCCCCCTCTGTAATTTTTAAATGTTTTATGTTGACAAAAACTTACACAAATCCATGAAAATCTTGTGCTTGGAATGACACCTTTATTTTTTAATAAGATGGACTAACAAATATTTATATTATTTATATTAATCGACCTCTGGTCTAATTTGTATTGAAGCTTCATTATATACATACATATTAACATGTTTTTATACAACATTTTTTACAAATAATTTGAATTATCCCTCAAAATTTTTGTTGTGTACAATTATATCTGAATTGACTAACTAATCGGCGTTGAAAGAATTATTCTGTCGTGATATTAGAGTATTTTTTAATGCATAATATATATATAATGTTAAATTGAAGTAATTTACGCGTTGATTATATTTTTAATATATTCCAAGTGCAACGTTGCATTATTATTAAATTAATCAATTATTATAGTATTTGGAGAAATGAGAGCAATGCATCATCAGCACCTTGACCTTCCAAGGGAACCAACGCTTTCTACTAACTTAAATATATTTAACAATATTATTATATGTTCTCAAGAACTTTCTCGTGTATTATTATATCATCATAATCATCGTCTAGTGACCTTGACATGCATATAAATATATAAATGTATAGGTACATATTCCAGTAGGTATACGAAAAGGCTTTGCGTCGGGGAATCAGTACTTTCTCCATGAACGTGTAATTGATAGGCTTTTTTCTTTCGTATTCGTTCTCGAAAAACGTAAACAAGGTGATTGTTTTTTGGATTATAGCGGTCGATTTTATATGATTAAGGTGACTTTATATAAAAACATAAAGACGTATTTATACTGACGCAGGCGGATAGGTGCATATTTTATGTGATTACTTGGATTGTTACACAATAAAGATCAGATGTATAACATAACATACCAAGTTAATGACACATCAGGTGTGTGTTTTAAATAAAACAAATAATTCCTTACATTCTGCAGCTTGATTAATTATAATCATATATTCACCTCAAAATATAAGAAAATGTTGTCTACGTGTTTGTAGAGTAACTGTCAGAATAGAAATATGCCGTTAACGGCCCTGATTAGTCACACTCTAAAACTTGAATTAAAAGGTGTCAATAACCATTATGTATGTTTTAAATTATAAGCATAAATACTAAATAGACCGTTGTCAAAATGATGTTATCATTGTGGGTTTTCACTAAATAAATTGTAGATTTTTTGACAAAGTAATTTAAAAAAAAACCAAATACATAGTAGCAAGTATGAAAGAGGCTTAGTTGTGTAAATTTATCTTGTGGGAAGCCTTTCAATTTTTTTAAATATAAATTGGCAAAATGTAACCCAATGTAAACAATATTCATACATATGTTTATAAGGTCAACGCCTGTATCCATTTCCTCTTGTTTCTAAACACAATGTCAATGCCACTATTAATATCATGTTCGGGGAAAATATTCCACTGAATAGTCTTGAATAAATTATAAAATGAAAATTACTAATACAAGACTGTACTGCTTTGCCTTTTACATTCAGTACGTTGCGCGTCTTCTTTGAGAGAGGACGTCTCGTCCATTTGACGCAATCATTTATAGTTTAAAGTGACACAAACGAATAATTCAGCAATAAAACTACGTGAGTATCGAACCCAATTAACGTGAAATCAAATTCAATTGGCTTCGCATACAAATAAGCAAACGATTGTTTGCATTTTTACTCGTCACTCATCCGTTAAACGTTCAGTCGCTCGAAAAGCTTACAATATTTACACCATACAAACGCTATGCATTTTTTATATTTTATCGACGAACCGTGTCTGGTTTATCAGTAAATGAAATGATTTGTTCAAATACAAACACTGGAGACTCGATTAATTATGGTGTGAAGATAATTGAATAGTGGGTGAGTGTATTATGGAAACAGTTATAATGATTTTTTCCCGGCTTTGTTATCGACTGTGAATTGCAAACAATACTATATGAAAAATCCAGGACAAAAATAAATAAGTGTGTTCTTAATTATTCTATTATATTTTATATATATACGCCTCGAGGGATTTAGTATATTGGATTTTTGGGTGTGTGAATTTAACCTGTTTGAATATTACAGTTACTTAAAATCACCGACAGGGCGGCTCTGCCTTACAGCAGTGTAGTTTTTTTAAATAATTATTGGTGTGCGTAAAATATATTTGCGGTTAATTTATACATTATGTTTTTGTGCTATTTTTATCTATTATACAAACAGTTGTTTCTTTATAAATTAACTAGAAATACAATATAATTGTTCTTTCACATAATTGATAAGACTTTCAATATTTTATTTTGTGATATGGCATATTTAAAAAGAATTGATTGAATAGGTTATCTTAAAGATTCGTTAGCTGACCTGATCCTATTTTTATATTAATCTCATTACCGATTCCATAAAAATTCATTTAAAATGTTATTGATCTTGTGTAGTACAATTATTGGTATCCGTTACTGTGACCGCAAAACAAGTTCATCTATTTTAAATAAGTAATAACAATCAATACGGAATACTTTATCAAACTGGATTGGACATAACATAATTGTATGAAAATATTTTCCGTTCTCTGAAGCGAAACTTTTTAATGATTTTTCGTAGAATTTCGGACCTACTTACTGTTATTCAAATATTATACCAAATCATATTTAATAACCTACCTACGTGCGTGTTATTTATTTATTACTGGCTTGTGTGAATGAATATTTGACTGTGATTTTATTTACATAATAACCATTCGTTTATTATAATGAAGCCTCAAATCCAATAATAGTCGATCCAACGACAGGTTTTAAATAATCTTTACTCGGCATGTTTTCTCTATTACAAAAGTCACCTTTTAATAATATTATGTAATGATATCAGAGAGATGTTTGTTAAGTCATCTTATGGGTACACAAATGTTGATGACTTTAAGTATTCAAATATTGGGAAATCAGTTGAATGACTTTAGAAAATAATTAGGTATTCGATAGCCATTTTTTATTAAATGACAGCTGACATTATGCCAGAGAAGAGGTTTGTTTCATATAATATAAATTGTATTATTAATTTTAATAAATCAGACATTATTGACGCACTGATTAGTCGAAGTTATATTCGTATATGTATTTGTCAGATAATGATAAATCTTGTGTGGTTTATGATAGTTTGAAAAATCATTTTTGGAGAATATATGATTATGTAGATCTAATATTAAAATAAATAAAATTATCTGAAATTAGACTACCCATTTAAATCATCTGTTTATGTATACATATATATAGTCATTCTTTTATTTAAAGATTTATTTTTTTATGACAAAAATGTCAATTTTAAAATGCAATAATTAAATTATAGTGCGTTTCACATAATACCTAGAGTTTGTTGCTAACCTTGGCTTCTTTTTCATAATATGAAATGTAGTTGCCAGACATTGTATTACATGAAACGTTCAGTTATAATGGGTGTCATAGAAAATTAGTATATTATTCTTGTATTTCCCTTATACTATTGTCTCAATAATTAATAATTAATGAATGATTATGGCAATAATACGCATATGACGGACCATCATTTTTTGCATTATTAATTAACGTGTTTTTCGCAATACTTTGTTGCGTTTTAACGTCCTCGGTTGAATACACTCGATGTGCCACACTGCGATGTATCTATATATATTTTTTTAAATATAATTATTTATTGATAAAAGTATGCAGTTGGCAGAAGAAAGTAGTTGACAAACCGCAAAGACAGAGCAAAAGTCACGTCAGTCGGCCAGTAGAAACGATGTCAACAAGTATCGCCTCATAATTTTCAAATTTTGATCTTGTTTTTTTATATTTTGTACTGTTTTACTAACAAGTTTTTGTGTAAATGATCACCCTTTGATTATAGATTCGATACTCCCCAAAGTATGCCAGTAATTATTCGATTCACCAATAACCATTTTGTACCGTTTTATTAGCACATTCAATAAAACACACACGGAAGACTGGATAACATTTTATTAAAGCTGAATTTAGAATACTTGGAAAGAATAGTATTTTAGCTGCAATATGCATCTTATCTATTATCAATTATTTTTCTTTACAATGTATTATGACCACGAAAAACTAGATGGTAATAAATAGGAGATTATTGAACTTATAAAATAGGATACATTCATTTTCAATATACATATGAGAATAATCTGTAGTTCAGCTAAGTAATTTTTAGGCAACTTTCTTTCGTCGTTTCGAGGTTGGCCCAGTCAATTGTGGCCACGTCAAGAAACTTCCATTGGTTTTTCGTTTTAGATTATCCCTCGATTTCTAAATATCTCACAATATAATCATATAACTTTATTCTTCAAAACACGTTAACTCAATCCAGCCAAGTCTTCCTCATGAAACCTTTCATTTCTTCTTTTAATAGGTATGAATTTTTATAAAGGTTATTAATGTTAAATATCTTTAAGTTGGCGTTTCTTAGATAATAAAAGTCTAAGAGGGGTTGTAATTCTTTTTTTAACATGATTTTAAGATAATCGTGCGTAGTGATTAGTAAATTGTCCGAAATTGAAATCGGACGTTTTCTCTCAGGAGTCGTTAAAAAGCAAAAGTGGATTACCGGGTCTCAAACTACATTATTCTTGAAATGATTTCTCCGTAGCCCGACAGTAAATCATAATGATGATTCACGCTCAGTTGTAGAGAAGCGATGAAAGCTATAATCAAGGATGTGCATAAATTCAAGAACATTCGTTGCGGGTTTCGCGTACCGAATTTGGACCACAAATCCTGGCACTTTCTCCAAAACGAAGTGGTACATGGAGTACCGATTTATAAATATTTATTTTACTGTGTTGGAAGAAGCATTCGCTTGTTGATGGAGGCAGTATTATGTGACATAACGGAGTGGCAGCACAGTGGCACACTTACGGCCATTTCCAATGTCAGACTTCGAATTTTTAATCATCATTCCGCATTCCGGAAGTCGCTTTTCATGACTAATACACTTTTTTGTAATTATGATTGTGTTTTAGTGCATCTCGTCTGCAAAACATTGTCATAGGATATTTTTTAATTGGTTGCAACTCAGTGAAAGAGATAGTGGAGCATTGAACTAATTAAACTTAACCAATATAAGCGATTATTCTTATACATTAGGCATATTTCTGGTCATCTAATAAATAGATTGTGATTATTATACAAAGCATCTTTAGAATATTATAGAAAGATTAATCGACGGCTTATTAAAATTTCGAGTGTGTATATTAGTATAATACTCGCATAGTAATATTTTTGTAAATTTTTTTATTTTTTACTTTTTGAAGGGAATCTTCGTAAGGAAACATCTAAGATAAAGCTTGAGAATAGTCATTAGAAATTAAATTATTGCTTTTTATTATTAATATCAAGCATAGTGATCTATCTCCCATTCATATTAGAAATAGACAACAGTTTTCCTGAATATTATTGTCAGTAGGATTAATTAATCATAAATTAGTAAAAAAAGGATTTGATTTATGATTATAATAAAAGTATAAAATATCTATTGTTGATTAAAAAATGCCCTACCATTAAAATCAAATATTTTTTTATTGTTTCAGTTTAATTTATAAAGCTCCCACCTCCCCGTAGTATGCTGATCAGGACAACATGGGGTTTATCGGTGGTTATGTGTATATTACACAGTGCTACTGTCACAGGTAAGCCATTATTTCAGTTTTGTAATTACCAAATTGAATATCTTAATAACTCTTATTGTTTTGTTCACAGGTAGCCCGTTGTGGGGCCCTCTAGCCCCAAAACCAAGAGCTATTGTAAATTGGACTACTCCACAAGATGGATGGAAATGGACTCCTTCTGTCCAAAAAGAAGGCCCTTCTTTTCTACCACTGGGCTACAATCACACTCTTCCACCAGACGCTTCAGAAGCTGCCATAATTAATAAGCTGGAAAGGGTGAAATCAAATTACTCACGTATGATATGGGGTCTAGACACGGATAGGGGCACAAACCTCCCACAGATTGTTGAGAAAGCTTTGCGGTTGTTTAATCTAAAACAAGTCGCTTATGAGCTTGAGACTTCTGTAATGTCTCAAGTCTCATGTACAGCTTGCAAAGCAGGTGCCGGACTTCTACAGCATTATATCAGGACAGGAAAAAGCAAGGAAGAAATTAAGAAAATCATCTATCAGTTCTGCGTGTCTCTAAAAATACAATCCACTAGAGTTTGTGAAGGAGTTACAAGGCTTTTTGGTGTAAGTTCAACATTTAGTATTGCGTGAATTATTATTTACAGATTTCATTAAAATAATGTTTAATTTACACTTTTAGAGTGAAGTTGTATATGTATTGAAGAGAGTGTCCATCGGACCTGATGAAATTTGCAGTTTTGTGATTGGAGATGCTTGTGGTGATGTTTATAATCCCTATCATGAATGGGAAGTGGCTTTCCCTCCAATGCCCAAACCTGCAATCAAAGCATTAGATCCTCCTTTATCTGGAGCACCAACATTTAAAGTTTTACACATATCGGATACTCATTATGATCCATATTATGCTGAAGGTATTATCTGCAATATATTAGGATTTTGCTGAATATGATGGCTCATTCTTTTATAGGCTCAAATGCTGATTGCAACGAACCTTTGTGTTGTCGTATAACAAATGGACCTGCTGCTTCTCCCGGTGCTGGAGCTGGAAAATGGGGAGACTATCGTAAATGTGATACACCCAAAAGAACTATTGATCACATGCTTAAACATATCGCAGACACACACACTGTATGTTTAAATATTTACTATTTTTAATTACAATATATAGAACAATGAATTGTATTTTATAGGATATTGATTATATTTTATGGACTGGGGATTTACCACCCCACGATGTTTGGAATCAAACTAAAGAAGAAAATTTAAAAGTTCTACAAGACACTGTCAAACAAATGTCAGATATGTTCCCCGGTGTTCCCATATTTCCTGCACTTGGTAATCACGAATCAGCTCCTGTCAATAGGTAAATAAAATAAAACTACCAAATCAAACTGTAAAAATAATGTTAATTTTTAAATTTTAGTTTTCCACCACCTTATGTCAAAACCGAAGAATCAACCATTAGTTGGTTATATGATGAACTAGACAAACACTGGAGAAGATGGCTGCCAGCCGGAGTATCCAACACAGTTAGAAGGGGAGCGTTTTATTCAGTGCTTGTTCGACCTGGCTTCAGATTGATTTCTCTCAATATGAACTATTGCAATAACAAAAATTGGTATGTTGGTGTAAAGCAGATTGGAAATTATTTATTCACTCATAAATATTTTATTTTATTACAGGTGGTTATTGTTGAACAGCACAGATCCAGCCACCGAGTTACAATGGCTTATCTATGAATTGCAGTCAGCCGAGTTTAATGGTGAAAAGGTTCACTTAATCGGCCACATTCCACCTGGTCACTCTGATTGCTTGAAAGTATGGAGTCGCAACTATTACGCTATTGTTAACAGATATGAATCCACCATTACAGCACAATTTTTCGGACACACACATTTTGACGAATTTGAAGTATTTTATGATTCAAAAGAACAAAGTATGATTTTTTCATATAATAACATACTGAATTAATGTAATATATAATATGAATACTATTTATTACAGGCCGAGCAACTAGTGTGGCTTACATTGGGCCATCGGTAACTCCATATTATGATTTAAATCCCGGTTATAGAATATATTACGTTGATGGTGATCATGATCAATCCACAAGGGTTTGTTGATATATTGAGATTCATTTAGTGTGTTTTAATAAAAAAATAATATGAATATATTTTTTTAGTTGGTTGTTGATCACGAGAGTTGGATAATGAATCTCAAAGAAGCCAATCTTTATGATTATCCAATTTGGTATAAGCTTTACTCTGCAAGAGCGGCTTATCAAATGTCATCATTAAGACCTCAGGATTGGGATCAGTTTATCAATGAAATCACAGCCAAGGATGATCTATTTAATTTATATTACAAGTAATCCATATTGTTATTACCAGTGGTACGGAGATAATATTAATATTTTATTTATTTTTAGACATTATTGGAAAAATAGTCATTTAAGGCCATCATGCGGTGCAGATTGCCGTAAACGCATTCTTTGTGATGCTCGTTCGGGCAGATCACATGATAGAAAATCTCTTTGCGGCGCTCTCGAGGCAAGAATAGAATCTACTGAAAGGCAATCATGGGGAGCATGGCTGTATAATGGATTGGCTGTTTCGTATGTCATTTCGGATTTTATAACTGGGTTTTCATGGAACACCGTTACACATCTTCCAGCATCTATCAAAGCTGAAAATAATCTTAATGGGGGCAATTCTTACTAACTTAACTCTTTTCAAACATTTCTTAACTAATCATATTTCTCTCATACATCCTTTCAAGGCATTTATTAAGCTTTTTTATGTTTTA
>JAGTTH010004588.1:0-14741 GCA_022606485.1 Agraylea sexmaculata
TTATATTACCAAGCACTTAACTTAATAAAATATATGTATTTTTAGGTTTAATAAAAATATATTTTTGACAAATATTTTTATATTTTCAAAGGACAGGATATTTGAGGGGGTGTATATCTAGAGGGGTTATTTTAAGGATAGGGGATATAAATGCAACAGGTTAGTGGAGGATGAACCCGGGCTCAGTTAGGGGTAATCCAGTGCTTGGAAACATTTCCTATAAAATAATATTTGTTATTATGAAAATATTTTTGTAGGATATATAAAATATATAAAATGTAAGTCAGTTTGGACACTAAACCGCTAAATTTATAAATAAATTAAAATTGTGTCTTTCAATGAGTATTTTAAATAAATAAAAATGTGAATGATCCCTGGATGTGATTGTAGGAGGGATAAAGTTTAGCCGAAAGTGTTAGTAGCCGTGCGCCTGTTGGTTAGTCAACACGCCTTACATATTATATTTACAAAAATATTGTATAGATTCCGTAAAAACTTTAATTAGAAAATATATTTGAAAGATCGGGAATAATATTAATACAATCCTGGTATATCATATCGACTTACTCATTAAATAAAAGTTCAACCTAAACAAGAGATAATAATTACAAAAAAATATTAGTACAGAATAATTAAAAAATAAATAAATAGATATTTTTTTACTATACTCCACCTTCCTTTAAATTATAAATCCCCTCTGATTAAAAGTCCTTTATGTATAATTGATTAATACTGATTATTAAGTCGGTGACCTGTGTAACTAATAATAGTTAAGATCACCCACAGACAATTAATTAACACGTTGTTGTGTCTAAAAAACCCTCTCAAAATATATTGATACTTCTTCAATGTAAAGGCAACATAATCAATTTCAATATTTTAAGTTGGCTACGTGGTACTTATTATTATACGGACGGTTTCTCCATTTATCAATTAAGTTTGCGTCTGTGTAGCTTCCGCTATGGGTTCGATTATCGGGAAGGCTTTTAGTAAGTAAGTAAGTAAGTAAGTAAGGAAGGACGTTGTGTCTTTGAAGGCTCAAGTGTCTGGTGGACCTAGTACTAATTGGCCTTCTGCAACCATACCTACCCTTAACTCGATCAAACATCCATTCTTGTTCTTTGTTGTTTGCTCGGCACAACTACCATCATCCCTACAATTATATTAAACAGGTTTTATGGTGTGTGTGATTTAAGATGGAAATTTAATTTGAATCCGCGCGAACAAGAGACGGGGGAGTGTAAAATGTAGTAAATCTTTCCCTCATTATTGATATCAGAATGAAGGGGAGGGTTGTGGAGATTCTTGAGACTCTTGTAAAAATCTATCAATACTTTAAAGTATGCAGATAAATGGCGTAAGTTTCCCGTGGGCGTAACAATGGAATAGGACAATTCGGCCCTGCCTCTTCGGAGAGGGTTTATATTTATTTTTTAAATAAATAAAGAGTGTCCTTAACATTAAATAATAACAAAAAAATACAACGTTTTGTATTATTCAAAATTCTAATAATTAATATAAGGTTTAGTATAGAATAACCCATGGGTCTAATAACCCAATTTATCAATATGATATTTTGATAGAGAAAAGATATAATACTATAATATTCGTTTGACTTTGGCACATCTCTGCACAAAGCACAATAGCTAATATACATATTACAATAAAGAAACACCGTGGCATTGTGGTTAAAAATACTTTGGCCATGGGTTCAAAACTCGCTCAAGTAAAAAAAATGACTGGGAGATTGGGTATAATATTAATAAAATCCCGATTTATCGTCTTGCACAAGGTTTACTCTGATTTCCTGGATTTTAAGGTAAATACTGAGGCGATTATTAAATTCGGCAGAACTGCTCTTTTACGTTTATGTGTTACTGACTCATTGTTTTCAATTTTGCTTTATTAAATGGTAAATGTTTTATTCTATTTTAATTTTCAGATATTAACATAACAATTGTTTGTCTCATGAATATAATAATTGATGTATGATAACTGTAGATGTATTTTATATAATGTTTTGTGTAAATATCATAATAATAAAGCAATATTAAAAACGTCATCGTTGCAGAGCTCGAATACATCAAAGCACATTATTACACCCACTTGGACTAAGTCTGCTAATGATCTCTCGAAATTATATGAAATTTAAATAAGTATTGCGTTTATTCCTAGGCGTGCGTCACCGTAAACTTACACCGTAAAGACGATAATAGAGTTGGTTTTCTGTACTTTTGATTGTTTTTTTGTTAATTAATGCCTCGCTCGAGGCTCAGACGAGGCATTAACTAACAAAAAACCGATCATAAGTGTAGTTAAGTAACTCTACTATCGTATTTACGGTGACGTATGCCTGGGAATCAATTAGTCAGTTCGTTTCTGCGTATGTAAAGCTTGTAAAATAGTTCAGGATTATCAACTCGTATTTTAATTAATATTTTTGAATAGTCGTCTGGTGCCTATTTAACCTTCAGTTATATGTAAGACGCTGAGTATAAGGAGGTGAACTTTTAGCAAAGCCAGGCTTTGTTACGGCGGCACTTCATCATGTTTATGTGATGGCCAGATTATCAGACCTACTCCATCCTTATATTCATTACATTACATTACATATATTATTATAAGAAACCAGCCTACCGTTATAATAATCACTCAGATAAAATACAATATACAATCATGTAATTCCTCAGGGCCTTTGTCATACGATTTTACTAACATACATACAATTTAACTTGACCCGGCCTCTTTTGTTACACGTACAACCCCAAAACTATCCGAGACTAATTTCACTTTAATTACCTTTTCCCCAACTCAATCACAATATAATTTTTCGATGTGATTTACATAATGGCATTTATTAGCCCCCCTTGTTGTTAATATAAATCATATTGTCTAAATGATGGCACTCGATAAATTAGCCTGTTCTCCGATTGTTTGGCAAGGAAGCTCTTCTCTTCTAATACACAATATATTTATATATTAAGACATACATAAATATCATACCTTAACTTCTATAAAGGGACTTAAACACATGTTTTATGGCCAACCTCTTAACCACATGCTCAAATACTGTATAACGTCTTTAAAATGTCTTCATTTCAATCACAATATAATTATTCTAATTAAATATCTTATTAATAATAGCATTCATATATTTTTTATTTGGTACGACTTTTAGCTAAATGCATATATATATATATATATATATATATATATATATATATACTCTCCATATATATACTTGCCTATATATATATATATATATATATATATATATATATGCATTCAAAGTAGAGACAATAGACATTAAAATAACACTTTTAATTATAAGAATTAAAATTAAATAAAACATTTTTTTAAGAATTTACTAAACTAGGAGCGAAAATATACCATATAAAATTGAGTTACCTAATAAATTATTTAATTATTATTAAAAGCAATTTTTAAATAATATTCTTTAAGCAATTTTATTTATAAGATGATTTATAAGGGGTAAATTATCCAATTTTTTAATAAATATCTCAATGTCCTGTATCTTGGGTTGAGTTATGATATTAAATTAGGAATGAAAACTCATTCAGGAATTTAAAAAAACACGTCACAAAAGCTCATGAAATTGATGATATAAATAAATATATTATTTAATAACACGCCTTTCTATAAAAAAGTACATTTATTCATTACAATCTTTCGGTTAAATTATATTATCAAATTGTTACTTAACTGCTTATATACAAATTGTGTAATATTTGTATATATTCAGTTAAATAATGTGTCTAATATTAGCATTGATGTTTTTTTTTATTATAATACCCTTTAAATTGTGGATTAATAAATTATCTTTTGTAATAATAAATTTTCCGATGAACTTCTAATCAGGGTTGGTTTGTGATAAAGAAAGGGAAGGTTCTTAAGGAGTACAGAATATACAAGTACAGGGTGTCGCTTGAAATTTCAATAAGACCTATAAATTACGGCAGACTAATTCCACCACCGTTCATCCCCATACCATTACAACCCCGCCACCCCCGCACAAGTATATCATGTATATTCGAGAAAACATTTCCTAAAATCGATACTTACATTTATTGATTGGAAAAAATAAATTATTCTGTTGCTGTTACATGTGTATTTTCAACCCCTTTTCACAATGAGACATTAAACATTTCATAGAGTGCAAGGTAAGTAAGTAAAGGGGTGGATTTGAAGTGAAAAAATTTTACCTTTTAATAAAATTTCAATATATCAATCCCAGCTTACATATTATATGAATGTGCATACATATTAAGGCGATAATAAATCTGGGAGAATTACCCCGTTTAACCATAATGGTTGAATTAGTATTTAATACATTAAATAACAAGATATTAAAATCAGCTCCTATACAATTTAAAACAATCAATATTTACCCATTAGTTAATATTTAACTAACCTAACCGATTTTAGTATCAAATCACAAATTAACCCTTACAATTTATTCTTGTAATAATTAGGATTATTCATTGTGTAAAAAAAATCTGGTGGTATAAATAAATATATTTATTTATATACTGGCAACACCGAAATAAAAGTCATTATTATATAATGTAATTTTCGTTTCTTATATGATGTTTTTATTTATTTAAATATGTAAAATAGTTTTGCAGTGTGACTAATCATGGTCGTTAGTAGGTAATCTCACATTTAGGTATTTTTCCAATATAATTTTTTAAACAAATATTGCGTTCAACTTTCAACAACTTCTATTGTAATTGAAATATGTAATAAAACAATTTCTAACAAGTCGCAAGGTGAAACTGAATATGTGACAATTAAAAGTTTGTCCTTTCATCGCTAGAATAATAATATTATTAGAAAGTTATATTAATGATGAAGATTTCCACATGGTTTCGAGGTACAAGTTTTATCTTTTCATTCATACAAACAAACATTTCTATGAAAATCTCATCACCATGGAAGTGATGAATATGTGAACAAATAATACCGCTATATTTGTACGACTATTAAATAGTATGACTTATATTAATTACAATATATATTTTATTATAAACTAATATTTAATATGCATTAAGTGTGTTGTAAGCAAGTTTTTTGTTAAATAAAATTACAATTCTACTGATATTTGGATGATTGATTTGACTTAGATCAGCTGATTGTTTATATATTATTTATTTTATTAAAAATTTTAATTTAATATTGGCATATAATTGAAATGGGAAGTATTTGAAATCAAACGAATATAGATTTTTTTCTTAAATTCACACAGAACGTGGAAGTAAAAAAATCTAAAAAGTATCAAGATTTTTATTTTGATTATAATAGTACACATTTTTTTAAAAACTTCATAGTTTTATATTAAAACAACTACACTTTTTACTCTACAGAGGCGACTAATTTATCGTATAATAATATTTCTACAAAGATACGAAGTGTCTTTATTAATTTATGTGTAAACTAAGTGATTGTTTTAGAGGTAATTTTCTATTATAGGTATATCAATATTAAAAAGATGAATTAAAGTAAGTCTTAATGCTTTTTCGGTTGTCCAAATTTCAGTATCGAACGGGTTTATTATATTGAGATAACAATTATAAAATTAGCACGGCAGACTTTAATAAGGAATACTGAGAAATATCCAAACAAAAGTTCCTAATATAATAAACACTTAAGGGATGTTTCCTCTTACGTGTGAGGGTGGTACTTATTAATTTATATATATTTTTAATAATCATGCTTAATGAAGGGTGGTTCAAGTATATAAAGCAGACGATTTCCCAATAAAACACTCAACAGACAAATTAATATTACAGATATAAATATTAAAACACCACCCCAAAGATTCATAAAGAGGCTTTCACTTCTCAATATATATTTTTTCTTCCATCGATACTTGAAACAATAATTATAAAAACATATTAACATACACGTGGAAACTAACTGAGAATATTTTAGGGTTTTGCAAAAATTAAAATTAAATCTTTGAATCAGCTGTGTCTGTTTAATACTTACATAATATATAATAAATATTTTTTTCTTTTTGTTATATTCATATGTATAATTGTTTGGTCAAAAATTGCATAAAACGGTGAAAATTAGAAGCGTTATAATTTAGTTAAAAAAATTGGCGAAAATAAAATGATTATGTCTCTCTTCTATAACACATGTAGTTCGCATATCAAACGAAGGTCGGATATCAAATAAACTATTTTTCTTAATCTGATTAATTAGAAATTATTATTAAAACTTTTATGAAACCATTAAAAATAAAATAATGTATGATTTAAAAAAAACAATATAATATATATATATAACCTTGTATAAACAACAACTGATTCCCAAAAACAATTCTAATTTTTTTTAATATTTTTAATTAATAATAAAAAATTACATTTTAAGTATTCAATATATTTTTTCACATATTCTTGCGAAATTCTACCACTCTTAAAAATATTTTCAGTTAATTTAAGTCCAGTCTGTATATTTTTTTAAATTTGATTGATTTTATGTCTTGTTTTAATCTATTATGAATGCAAATTCGCGTATTTATTAAATTTAAATACATTATACCTTGCCTTTAAATAAAAAGTAGGGCTGGATGATCATGGGGGTGATTCATGGTGTTGTGTGGCTGTAAAATAATAATAAGACCCATAAATCAATTAGGACGATTACCTTTAATCTTATACACAGACTATCCATCCTCAGTTATGGCTTTCAGCCTGAATAATGCATATAATATACCTGGAAATATAGAGTTTTGAATAAAATGATGCCATTTCTATGTGATTTAATGAAGCTGGGGCGAATAATCCACCTTCTCCGTGAAGAATCGCTGCTCATCATCTTCTCCTCGCATTGCTGACTGTTTATTTTCAAAATTTTATATCAAAGGAAAGAGTTTGTTGAGGGATTGTCAAACTGGGAGGTTTCTTTGTAATTTTTAATATTATTAAATGTGGAGTTGTAGGTTTTGTGTCTGTGAAGAAGGCGCGGATATCTTAATAAGATTCATGAAAGGCTGCCATATTTTATATCCTCTATTATAAAGAGTCTCCCAAAAGGTACATTGATTTTTTGGTCGCATATTTTTTTATATAATAAAAATAAGTTCAAAATAAGTACAAAATGAAAAAAATATACAATTAGAATTCAATATAAAAAGAGCTACATTTGAACAAAATATCGATAAACAAAGAATATATTTCTTCAACGTGTATAAACAAGGAACACGCGCGTTTTTACGGAGGGAAATGAAGTTAGAATTTTAAACAATAAAGTGATTTTCCTGCTATTATATATATATATATATATATATATATATATATATATATATATATATATATATATAATATTTAGAATATAAAGTTATAAGGAGTTAGCCGGAATGCGGGCTGTGCATATAGATTTTGTTCTTCGGGTATTACTTGTGATATTAAATAAAGTTGCGTCCATAAATAATGGCAGTGTAAAGAGTGGGAAGTGCTTAGAGCAGGACAGCCTTATATGACATCATGGAGATGGAGAGAGACAGCAACACCACCGAAACAATATAACTTCATAACTCTTCACACCGCCAGATCTGCACAATAACCACCCCATCCCTTAATACTAACGCCTACAACGACGACCATGTGCCGATATTTAACAAAGAAATCATACATTTACTCTTTAATACATTCATAAAGAAGCCTTTCAATTGGTTTAAGGAAAGGTATTTCTTTAAACAAAATTTTCATAAAATATTTTAATACGGTTTTCATATGATGACAACACTCATCACAATATTATTTAAAATGCGAGTTTCGAGATTTTAAATATGTATAAATTTTAAAAAAATATTATTTTTTCATCTGGTAACACTGGCTGTTATGCGTCACTCCATTTGAATATTATTTATAAAACAGTTTACGATTAACCACCTTCTATTGACAGAGACATGAAATGTTTTATAGATAATAGATGAATGTACATTAGTTGCCGGTCAAATAGGACTATTTTAGTATTTCTAAAAAGTCCCACTTAATAGGTTAAATAATGTTTTAAAATGAACTATATTTTTTTAACTTCTTACATTTGGAACACCTTCGAATTTCCGATACAATATAGTATATGTTCCAGTAAGAATCATTACTATTTTAATTGCGGATTTATATGAAATTATAGCAGTTTAATATTATATTATTATAGGGATGAAATGTTTGGGTTAAAATGATGATTTGGGGTGACTTAGTCCGAAAAAATAATGTCTTTAAACGAATCTTGAGTACATTAAAAATTGTATCTATTAATTCTTGTATATTATTATTGTATTAAAGTGCCACATTAAAAAACAATTCAAATATACTTATTATTTAAAAAAAAAAACTACCTTTTTTAGTAAAATACCGTCTTTACGGTGTACGTTTACGGCAACGTACGCCTAGGAAACCACTACTTAATAGGTGAAAAAAAAATGTATTTAGTCAATTAATTAGAGGTATAAAATCGCATATTATTGTAACTCAACAAATGTGTAGTAATATTTTAATTGTACTATTTTAATTAAAATAATTTCAAAAATATCGGCTCGAAATATTCTCTATATTAAAACATTCAATATCAATAATGTGACTTTTTTTTCGTTTTAAAGGTGCGTTATGTTTAAATTAATTAAATTATAAAATATTTAAAGTCAAATATTTTTTTTATAATTAGTTTAAAATCCCATTCGAGTAAATAATCTAAATAATGCAATTATTTATTTTTATTAATATAAAATTTAACCCATAACTAATTATGTATAGTCTGGTTATTTATACAGGAATTCGTGGGTTTTTGTATTTTTTCCCATAAATTATGTTATGACTTATTAATTATTTTAAATATCAATTAATTATACTCCGTATTCAAATAAGTAAAAGACTAAGTCTATAAACTTAACATTGTAACAACCAATCATAATGTATCAAAACGTTGTACACAAATTATATTGAATAAAGAAATTGTATAATAATAATATACAGGAATTAAAATATTTTTTAGCCCAATAATTGTACACACACACCTACAACAAAATATTTTGATAATATAATTTGAGTGATGATTTACCGTATTTAAGATGAGCATTGTAAATATCTTTTGACACCGTTATTAGATGATATAACTTTATGAAGTAGCCCGAGGCAACCTAACCTGGATGTACGAGATCCTGAACAAAGTTAGTTACCTTCGAATAAGTCTTCATCAGTTATCCCGACCATCTTTATTACTGGCGCAACTTTCACACGCGAATATTATTAAAAATATCGTTGATCTGGCTGGGAATAGTCGTAAATCGTGGAGATATGGGGGTGAATAATTTATTCTGTGTCTGAATTGAAAGTGGCTTATCGAAGATGATGGTGAATGGTGAAGAGAAGGTGTTTGGAAGTACATGCATTTCTTCAGCCACCCTAACTCACTCTAACCGCTTTCTATGCAATATTATAATCTTATGATTTACTCTTATCTCAACCACTTCTTCTCCCCACAACTTTGCCACTGCCTTCTAATATTCATATTGTGAAACTGTGACTCTCAATATTGACCACGGAGATGTGCCAACGTCAAACGAATGCACTCATATGCAGCTCAGGAGATAAGAAGCGTCATTTTTTTTTTAATAAATTTGATCGGTTATTACGACTGAGAGATCGCGAAGAATATTAATAAAATACCCATCGATCGTCTTGATCCAAGTTTACTCTGTTTTCCTATATTATAAATTTACCTTATATATAAAATAATAAAAATATCCCTATTTACTAAGCATGGAAAAAACAGGCCTTAGTTTTGTTGTGATTAGAACGGGGCCAAGTAGCCTGTTTGGAGGCATTGGAGCACTGCGCGAATTACTTAATTTGATTATTTAATAATTATATTATTATAATTTATTTAACCAGCGTAATAACTCAGGCGATAATACACGTGGTCATAGGTTCAAATCCGGCTCAAGTAAAAAAAAAAGATCGGTTATTACGACTGTGAGATGGGGAAGAATATTAATAAAATACCCATCGATCGTCTTGATCCAGGTTTACTCTGATTTCCTATATTGCAAGGTAAATACTGATTATTAAGTCGGTGACCTGTGTAACTAGTAATAGCTAAGATCACCGACATAGTTAATAAATAAAAAATAGACGTATTTATGATTACACTACTGTCATTCATTGCACTCTATGGAGAAAATGGATAGATATAATACTATAATATTCGTTTGACTTTGGAACATCACTGCATACACGTAATACTAACAATTCTCAATATGGAAAGACACTTTATTCAATATTTACAGGAAAAAATGACACAATTTTATATTAAACGAGATGTGCTCGAGAATTTTCCCAATACACATTAGAAATGTTGTCATATTGAAACCTATATTGATTCTTTCTTTTGAAATATATTTCATTTTCTCTAAAGATGACGATGATTAGAAAAATAATTTTTTTATGAATTAATTCCATTTATTTTTTATATATATTCTGGTTTTTTTAAAATGATTTTTGGTTATTTAAACACGATAACGTGTTACAATGATTAACACTTAATAATGGTTTGTGTGCTTACCAGACAATCCAGGAAATTGGATTAAACCTGGATCGAGACAATCGAATCTGATTTTATAATAATATTAAAATAAATAATATAATACATATGTAAGTATATATTACACGGGTAAAAATATGTAAGTATATATTACACATATGTAAGTATATATTACACGGGTATATTTGAAATAATCCCATATAATTTGTTAAAGTTGTGCTCCATTACCGATTTTTGGGTTTTTACATACAACAGCGTGTTCATTCTTCATCTTAATTACTATAAATTTACCTTAAAATCCAGGAAAACAGCTTAACCTGGATTAAGACGATCAATCGGTATTTTTTTAATATTTTTCCCGATCTCCCAGTCGTAATAACCGATCATTTTTTTTATTTACTCGAGCGAGATTTGAACCTCAGTATTTATAGTCAAGCGCTTTATTACCTGCGCTATTTTTTTAATACATTTTAATTCGTCGTATATATGATACATTAAAATAATCAGGTATTACTATCTACCCCTAAATATTTCGTATATAAAATAATTATTACAATTGAGATTTAATAAGCGCTGGTAATTTATCGCCTCCTTATTCCATGTGATATTTATTTATAGTGCAGTACGTTATAAGAAGTCATAGGTGTGTTTATAAGGAGGGTGTTTGTAGCTAATTTAGAAGTGTGCTATAAATCTTAGATTCGCGGGTGGCAGGGGATTAAAGATCAGTAATCTAAGGCGCTATGTATGAATTATTACCACCCCATAAACACTACCCACCCCCGCTGAATAAATACACTATATCACACACACACACACCTCACTATTTCTTTATATTCAATTATACGCAGCATTATAATAATGTGTATGATAAACAATTAAGATGCCATGATGATTTACCGGTTTGTCTATGGTATAATAATAATTGTAAAATGTACGGAAGAGAGCCAGAGTTGGGTTTAATACAAAACACGTCATGAGATTTCAGCTTTAAGCTTCATAAATCACACAGGATCGTGGAATACAACCATACATTCGTACACCTAGTATTCGTCGACAACCTTTTTTTATTAAAAAAATTATAATTTATTTGTTTGGTGGATGCTTAATTTTAGCAATGTTGGCAAATAATGTTTTTATATAATCAATCTCAATAGATTTAAATTTTAAAATATCTAAAAAGAACACTCTGACAGTTCAAGGATATTTTTTTTTCTGTAAAATGTCTATTCCTTCAAATAGGTTGCAACTACTTGGCAAAGAATTTTGCCACCTAGGTGATCTCTTTTCCACCAATTCTGCCACTTAGAAAACTTGCGTAAGAGCGACCTTCTTAAATATAAATTATTGTCTCCTAGACTTTATTTAATTTGCACTTTTGTATTAAAACATTTTTTATTATTATTTTTGTCATGTCTGTAAAAAAGCTCTTATGAGCATTTATATATATATATATATATATATATATATATATATATATATATATATATATATATATATATATATATATATATATATATAAACGCTCATGGGAGCTTTATTTTATTTTATAGTAAAAATAAACACATCTTCATCTTTGGTTAATCATTTTTTTAATGCCTGATTTATCTTACATAAATCTAAATGATATATCAGATGATTGACTTTTTAAGAAATGGAATAATTAATTAGGATTTTTCAAAGCAACCCTTGATACAACGCTTTTTAATTTTTAAATACACTTATATTAATGAAAAAAAATCATCTATAATAAAGCATGATTTTTTTAAATTTATTTGGTCCGAATTTTAGTCAATTATTTTGAAAATGGTTTAAAACCACTGAATTTCCAAGATCTTAAGTAAGCGACGATGTGTTATGAAGAAACGCCAGCGAAGGGATTTCATATAATGTTTATCTTAAATGGGATTTTCCATAGTAATAATACTTTATTTTTTCAAACTATTTTAATTATTTAATGTATGTCGCTTTGGACATGCACTTTGCATTTCGACAGTTATTAATTATTCAGTTGATCGACTCAGGGTTGAAAATTTAAAAAGCTGCAAATTGTCTGTGTTAAGAATACAATAGATAGATATCTGTCGGAATGATCTGTGTAACAAATTATAAATTTTACCTGGCGTAGGTTGGTTGTTTGATTAATGTTCAGGCATTTACTCAATTCTCATTGTTTTGCATCTTCTCTATCTTTAACAAGCGTCTTCCATCGCCCTCGCCTCAGCCATATCTTTAGCATTCCACCCATACAAGGGATGTTTTCACTAAATATACACTCAAAATAAAATTATATTCTTCTTTGTTAGCGAAAATATAGTTTCCGTGCAGAAAATTCGAAATATTAAAAAAAAACTATAATTTTGAAGCAACTTTAATCAGTGCGACGAAAACGATAGAAGTTTGACCAAAAAAATGTTATATAAAAATAGAGAGGATTAAATAAGCTACAAAATAGCCAAAGACTTAATGTATCTAATTAACTCAGATTCCATTCCTTTGGTCGTCAAAATCTATAGGTATAATGCTAAATTGTACAAACATTGCTTTGTGCAAGTGTTTGAATTGTTATTAGGGAAAGGGTTTAATTTTATTAGTTACGATTAAAAATAGTTTAAAAAACAACCAAGAAAGAACACACTGCTAGTAAAATTATAAACAACCAATTATCATGTATATATGTAAAGAAAAATAGACGGCTTACCTGATTTTTTTAAAAATTGGATGGTGTTGTAATAAAATCTATGAGAACGAAATATAAATAAAATAATAAACACAAGGCCCGATTTTTCCTTCAGTGACTTCATCAATACTTTTAATATAATTTTTTTCCCCTCTTTTTAGTTTTCCACTTTCTTTATTAAATATAATATACAATATTTGCTATGATATAATACATAATAGGAAAGAAACAAAGCCTACAGACATTGTCTTTAAACTTATTTTAACATGAGGATTATTAATTTTAAAAATACATTTTATATATGGGACAAAATTACAAAAACCCATTTGTGACAAATTTGATGACGAAAAACTAAATGATGACTAAAAATTAAATCTATAAAATAAAACAAAACAGACATACGTAAATAATTACAATGTGAGATGTTTAAGAAAATGAAAGTATACCTATTAGTTTTATAAACTCAAACACTTCATAAGCAGTCTAAACTTGCCTTTTATTTTTTTCCCTGCTTGGTAAATTTTCAATGGCTTATTAAGAAAATTTTCAATTAAAAGAATCTTGTTATACAATTTGCAGATTCGATATAAAAAAAGCTTCATTTATTTTTTATAATAAATAATAGAACACTCTGAGTACAGGGGTTGAAAAGAGAGCAGAGCAATGAAGAGAAGCTCAAGTATGAGTGTCTTCTGGGGGTAGTTTATCCCTTATCTTCAAATAATGTATTACGACCATCGTAACCGAGATATTATACCAGACAAATACTAAATATACACCGCAACACACAAATAAACCATTTTTATTACTACAATTCTTTGTTTTTTATATCTAATACTGGATAGCCTCTTTTACGACCCGCCACCGTTCTCATAAAATATATTTGAGCTTTAAAATAATATTTTTTAGTAAAGTGTTCAAACAACGACAAGGTTCTTTAATATATTATTAACAGAATATGATAAATCATAAAAAGGTCACATTTGGCTACACTGTCGTAGGCATGAAGAGAATGACTACGACAGTGTAGCCAAATGCGAATTAAGAGATTTAAAAATAATATTTTGTTGTTTTATTTATTTTTTAAGTGTATGTTAATAAATGGGTACAAATTCAACAAGGTGTCATAATTTTTTTTAAATAAATTTTGCATTTCGTATGTTTTTATTATATTATGTTAGGGTCTATTCACACACTTTAGGGCGTTGCGTACCGGCTCCGTTGCGTAGTGTCCGCGTCGCGTAGTAATGGCATATACTGCGCTATGTATATATGTATGAATGTTGATGATAAATTAATAAAATAATCATATTCGTATCGAATATTTTATTAATTTTACAGTTTTGTAGGAGTTTTTTGTCATGTGTGCTGCATACATACATATTATTATTTGATCACTCAAAACCGTCGATATTAGAAGGCCTGACAAGTGTTTGATAGAGGCTACACCAATTTTCTCAGTCAGACTCGTCTGCTTGGTCCGCCATATTGA
>JAGTTH010004590.1:0-12811 GCA_022606485.1 Agraylea sexmaculata
CTGTTTCTGCCACTCGCTTTGCTCCGCATCTCGAAAAGTGCATGGGTAACTTGGACATTGTCACTCTCTATAGGTCAGCTTCTTCAAACAGTGAATCAATTGGTTTCTACTATAGTGAATGATTTGACTCTAGAGTTAGGTAACTCGCTGTTTGAAGAAATCGGTCCTAAAATAGTAAATTTGATTAACACAGATTGATTGGAATGATTCGATCTCTTAAAAATATAGTAGATGTAATACTGGCACTTTTATATCTCCTCTGACATTTCTCTATTGATAGGTATGGGAAGAAACAGCTCTAGGATTGCTTCACGTAGAATAGCTAGCAATAGTAAAGAGCCAGCTCTCTATGCGGGCCTCTTGAGTGACGATGAAGATGATGCCGATTGGGTTGGAGATCGGAGAAAAAAGAAACTCAGGAATAATGGTGTTAGAAAGCAAGCCAAACTGAATAAGTATGTTAATATGTACGCGAATTTTATAAAATTTTGTTTTCTTGAGTTATTTCAATGCTGCAACATATTTATAAAAATTTTCTTTCCCCATAGTGGAAATGCTAAAGTGACAAGTACTAATGGCAATTCTTCTGAAAATTCTAATTCATCTCAAGAACCCTCAGGTGCCACTTATGAAACGATGACATGGAATGAAAAGAAGAATCTGTTACTCCAAATCTGTGGAGTTGTTTCCGAGCACACAAAAAAAATCTGCACAAGGTGATACTTTTTTTTTAATGAATATCTACATATCATGTATTGTATTATGCTGCAGTATCACTAGAGCATTAAGGGAAATCCCATGGTTTTATAATTTAGCTGAAGATCTAACAATGTATTTTATTCTCAGGTCTACACGATGTCCACAGCACAGCGAAGAACAACGAAAAACTCTGCGTAACAGTGTGTTGGATCCTATTCTCAATCCGGAGCACAATAATGATACACCTCAGACTCCACATGACGTGGGATCCCCTCCTGATTCTAGTCCCTCATCTAGTTGTTCATCATCAAGCCGCAAAAAAGATAGACACCGATCAAAAAATTCTAAAGGAAGAAGAGAAAAAAACCATTCACCGGGAAAAGATTAAGGCATTCCTTCAGCTGAGTATGTTGTTCACAGATGAAGCTAATTTTTTTCTAACCAAATATGTTCCCGTATTAAATGTAATGTGTGATGTAATCTATGTGAGTTCCTGCAACGTTTTTGCATTTAAACTGCGTTCAGATCTGATATTAGGTTACAGTGTTACTTCCATTTCAAATGAAACAAGCTGTTCAAGATATCTTGAGCAAGTCGTTACTTAAAACGAACAAAATCGTATCATTTTGTCAAAATGACTCACTTGCAGTAAAACCGAATAGCCCATATTGAATATTATTACAAAGTATGTGGAATACCTGGTATTTTGTATTGCAAGTGTGTCAATTTAGACATTTAATTGAGTTAATTTTTGATACTTGTTTTTATTTTCTATTTGAAAATTTCCTCATTATTCTATCGCAGTTGTTAATTTACGTTATATACCCTTGATCAAATATGAATTTCGCATTTATAATATACTGAATGTGTGTATGTGTGCAACTTGAGAAAGCTGTGTGTTGAGAAAAAAAATTGTTGGTGTTTAATTAATGTTTCATTTATTCGAGACAACAATGAATGATTTACTTTCAATATATGGGAGAGCTTTCATTTAATTGCTGTTGTTATATCAATGCTTGAGTCACCCACCGTCTTGAGAGTGTCGATCGAATTTGATTCGATCGTATTGGGAGTGTGGTGCTGTCATTTTGATATTATTGCCGCGACTGAGGTGTCAAATAAATTTTTAAACAAGCGCGCTGTGATTGTTAACCTATTATAAAAAAATGAAAAGAAAAATTACTAGATGAATATGAAGCTATATTCAGTGACATAAGAGTGTGGAGTTGTTTCGATTCGGCAGATTTATCAATCAATCGGTATTATTGACTAAGAGCCTCCAGTCTTTTTTAGGGGGTGTTAAATGTAAATGCATGCACGCATACTAAGTGTTCGTATGTGTGTAGTGATGTTTTGTAATGATTTTCTCAATCTTTTTAATGTATTGTATTTTTTTGTAATTTTAGCCTTCGGACTGAGATGTAAATATATTTAGTTAATTTATTCCTTTTGTATGTCACTATCTATGAAGATCTTTTTTCTATAAAAATAAATTATTAATTAACTATGCCTAGTTTTATTATTATTAACTCATCAAAGAAAAACAAACCAAATAGTACATTGTGTATACTTTTTTCATTACCTTCTATAATTTTAAAGCGATTTTTCTTTTGCATTTATAATGCGTTTCTTAATTTTAAAGCGATATATTTTTTTAAAATAAATATCAGGACCAAAGTCCTGTATTAATAAATAATATGGACACTTAATTGGCATAAATATGGTTTAATTATAAAATTAGATCTGGTAGAGCTATAAATTATTTCGTCAGTCTTTTTTTGTTTAGATCGATTTGTAATATAAATATTTTTCAGATTACTGTGTTGAATGAACCAATACAGGTGTGACTATTTTTATTGGAATTTCTTCATTATTCAGTTCTAAATCTTCTTTCTTCTGAGGATCTGATAGTAATTGAGCTGATGCAGAGCCCGGTGATGGTAGAATATCACGAGAAGGATCTGAATCAGATTTTGGCATCTAGAAGTTAGGGAAAAATATATTTTTTTAAATGTATTTCAAATTACTTTTTCTTGTATATTATATATATTCACCTCTAAAAATTCAACTTTTACATGGACGTAGTGAAAGTCTGCACCTAATATGCATCTTAAACCCAGTATGAGGAAAGCAATCACCCAACTGGCCGAGTATAACCATGAACATAAAATGGCTGCGGTGGATTGACTATACACTGAAGCAACAATCTTCATATCTTCTTCTGAAACACTAACATTTAAAAAAAATTACTTCCAACTCCCAATTACGACAAACCTAACTTGTTTATATTCTTACAATTGAGTGTCAATGGCGTAGTGTAATTTTTCCAAAAATAAATTTATCCCCGACTGAAAGTTTGATGATACAACCAAACATACAATGCTATAAATGAAACAAAATAGAAATGAAGGGGCTACAATTCTCCAGGGTTTTTTCAACCTATTAAAAAAAATGAATACATAAATAAACGAACAGGATTTTATTAAATTACAATATTTACCCCGAAGTCGTACTTCCGCCATGAGGACACATTGTGAATAATGATATCCAAACAATTGAAAATATAACGCAGACAATCGGATTGAATATTGGAAAATAACAGGCGTCCATATCAAGAAATTGGGAAGAGATATAGTCTATATTTAATCCTAGAAGTAAAACATACTAAATACAATCGGATAATTTTCAATTAATTGTAACTCACCAGCTTCTTTCGGTGTGGGATTGTTCTCCGTACTATTGTAGAAATAAATTTGTTTGGCATAGAGAATACAAGTGTTATCAAATATGAATATGATAGAATATAAAAGTATGACACACGACATGCCGAGTACTGCAGCAATTGTGAATGTGATTATTTGAATGCCTACAAAAAATATTTTGTTATTTTAAATAGATTATACACATTTTCAGTTACATATTTTATATGAAATAAAATTATTTACTTCTTATCGGTTGTTTACAATTGACAAGCTGTGCGTATTTATGCTCTAATTTTATAATGAATGCACTTTAAACTTTGGTATTTTAAGTGGTTGTTTTTTGTGTATTTACCTTTCCAAATTCCGCCGACTTCCCTAGAATCCCGCTCGACGAGCTTGTACCGTTCGTAGAGGAGTTTCATTTTGATATTTTAATATAAATATTCACAAATAGTGTACGTTGTTGTTGAATGGCGTCCCCAATAATAACAATGAAAGCTCCCCTCTCCTCGAGATGGAGTATTATAAAAACAGAATACTGCAATAGCGCGCCCCTCCCAATTAAAATACGAATAGTCAGACGTTCAAACGCAAACCACCGATAAACTTTTCTTATCTCGTTACGGCCATAAATAAAATTAAAACAAATAAATCATTTTCTCATTTTGTCGCGGTTAGTTTTGGCATACCATAAATCAATCGCACAGTATAAGGATAATGCTTAGTTTGTCTGTTAAAATAACCATACAGACATTTTTAAACCAATACTGTAGTTGTACTCAAAAGATGTGGTTGGATCACCCAAATAAGATCCATTCTTTAATCCATGATCTTTAATATGGTTTTATTAATAATTAATGTTGTGATTCACTGGAAATTGCGTCATGAATAGTGCTTGTGATCTCATCGACGAACATTTTCTATTTATATGCTGCTTCGATTTTACGATATTACTAGAGTATTACTCTTGGTTTAAAATATCAGCGTTTTAGTCTATACTATAGACAAAATCAAGATCAATTAACGTAAAAATATCATATTGCACAATCAAATATTTACAAAGCAAAAGCACAATATGCATTCTTAAACGTTTTTGTTTTCAATAACCGGATGTTTCTAAACGATAATTTATGATTATTTTTATATGTTTATTGAAATTAAAGGAATATTTTCGATTTAAATGTTTCTTTATCGAATTGAATTGGTGATGAGTGCAAAACTGAAGAAAAATTTGCGCAATTCGGATTATTTCATTAATATGTTGATATTCATTAAAAAACAATATAGTTATAATAAATACAGTATGGAAATATTTAATAATAATGTAAATCTATTTCAATGATGTAATCTAATATTAAAAAAAACTATTTTGTATTGTTTATGCATTTTACAACAGTATTGACAACGGCAACACATGGAGTGTTTTGACAGCCACGTAGTGTTTTGGTTTTTTGTTGACATTTTCATGGAGAAATAATATAATTTACAAGAATGTCCTCCTTCCACCAGAACAAATGTGGGGACATTATTCATTTAAATGTCGGGGGAACCAGGTAATCCATGTACCAAAATCATGTCATAGAAATAAACATAAATTCTCACATAACATGAATGATTCTGTGTTAAGGTTCTCAACATCATGGCAGACGCTAATGTGGGTCCCCGACTCGTTCTTTACGGCGTTGTTAGGAGGAAGAATGCCGACCATGAGGGACGAGACAGGGGCAGTGTTCATTGACCGTGACCCAAAGATGTTTTCTATCATTCTGAATTATCTGCGTACTAAAGATGTGGATCTTCGCGATGTCAACATCAGAGCTCTTCGTCATGAAGCAGATTATTTTGGTATAACTCCACTTAGTAGAAGACTGGCTCTTTGTGATGAAATGACTCAGTCATCTTGTGGAGATGTTCTGTTCTATGGATGTCTACCGCCCCCACCAGGTGAATAAATCAATGGATTCTCATATCAATTACAAAGACATATTTGAAAATTAAATTCAATTTTAGCAATATTATCCATGCAAACATCCGGCAATGGAAATGGTAGGAATATCATACATAAGCCAAACAATAGAGGAGCTTCAACTAGCAATGATACTAATCTTGGACGTACACATTCGAGAAATTCATCTCTAGATCTTCGTTCAATCGGGAGAGGGCCATCCCAAGAACAACTATCTCGGTATGAATAAGAAATTATTGTCATTGAAGAAAATATCTAAATATTTATATTATTCTAGATGCGGAAGAGGGCATTCTCGTACAGCTTCGTTAGACTTAAGACACGGAGCGCAAGAATTACCAAAGCCTTCTGTATCAAAGACTGAATGTTAGTTATATTTTGTATTAATTGTGAATTATCTCATAATAAAATGCTTTGATGTTTCAGTAAATACGTGGCAAGACCATCTAAGGGTTCAGATCATAAAAGCAGATCATAATTGGATTGTTGTGGCTTATTCACATCTCGTTGCAGGATATAGGTAATTAATTTAATTATATTTATTGTACTCGAAAACGACTGATATAAATAATATTATTCAATTCTACATACACAATATGTAATTTCATTGAAATAATTATATTTTGACAATTTTGCCTAACAGATTGGCAGATTCCAGTGGATGGGGTTTAATTTTCCAACTTCCAGTTCAGGAAGCTCCTATAGAAAGAGTTGCTCTCAACGCTAAAGTTGGTGGAGAGGTAATGTTAGGGATCGCTTGCGGTCCTTTAATCAAATTATGGGCTATTGCTGCTTTAATGGAACCTGTAAGAAGAACATTAGTTGGTAATATATTATTTTATTAAATCACTTTGAGGTCTCACCATTTCAGCATTTTTTTTAATTACATAATTATTTCTCTTTTAAGGTACTTTTAATTTGGGGGTGAGAGTAGAACATCTCTTATTTATCGGGCCTCAATTAGTTGCTTTGTCAAGCAACGGAGGTACCGGGAGTCGTAGTGGTAATGTTGCAGGTGGAAAAGCCGGAGTATGGCACACATCCACCCAACATTGGCAAGTTCAAGATATTGCTCCATTAACATCATTCGACACGGCCGGTTCATTCTTACTTTTGGGTACTGTTAACGGAGCCATAAACTACATTGGTAAGCTTTTAAAAATAAATATTTTAGCAACATGACTATTTATTAATTGAATTTCAGACATGCAGAAATTCCCACTGCGTATGAAAGATAATGATTTACTTGTGACTCAACTATATCGAGATCCAAATCACGAGCCCATAACTGCAATTTCAGTGTATTTGACACCAAAAACGAGTAAGTATTGATTTTAAAATTATATTTTTAAATGGATATCATTATAAATTTGTTTAAGGATTGTGCGGCAATTGGATTGAGATCGCATATGGAACAAGGGGAGGATCAGTGCGAGTGATTGTGCAACATCCTGAAACTGTAGGACACGGTCCTCAACTTTTCCAAACATTCACAGTGCATCAAAGCCCTGTTACCAAAGTAACTAGAATAATATTAAATATTTGTATTGTAATCGTTTATGCATACTGATTTTAATCTCAAAATATTGTTTTTCAGGTCTCCTTGTCTGAAAAATATTTAGTTTCGGTATGCAGTGAATATAATCATGTGCGTTCATGGAAGGTGACAAGATTTAGAGGTATGATTTCAACACAACCAGGAACCACACCCGAAGCATCCTTCAAAGTCTTGGCTCTGGAACCAAACGATCCCAACGTAATACTGTCTAATGATTGTGGTGAGTGAATTATGTATTTATATCATATGAATTATTCAATGCATGTAGGTTTATATTGGAAATTATTTTGTCAGGTCCTTATGGAGAACATGATGAAGAACAGATTTTTGTACAAAAAGTGGTACCTGAAACAGACACTCTTTATGTAAGATTGGCTTCAAACGGGAAAAGGTCAGTATTGATGTTTGATATTTGTCCTTTAATCTTATTGATGATGATGATTGTGGTCCAGTGGTTAGTGTAACAGATTCGTGAGTGAAGACTCACGGGTTCGATTCACGGCACCGTCAAAAACGGTATCCACTGGTGTACTTGGTAGATATACTAGATCTGAAGGACTCATTGCTGTGGTGTGGCCTGGGAAACCACCTCTACTATATTTTCCCGTAAAGGTCTGGCCAACTCCCTTATAAAGGGACTCGCCTCAATAGGGAAGGCGTTACAGTATGATCTTATTGGAATAAAAAATAGATTGGATTATTTGAAATTCAATTTTTTTACTTGAATATTTGTAAATTCCACTTTTATCAAAATAATTTGGTTATTGAAAAAAAATTACTAATCAAAATTATAAAATCTGAATTTTTATTATATTTTTCTACACCTATTATAGTGAAAATACATACTATAAAAACACACTTATACCTACTCTTTTATTTGATAATTGTAGTTTAATCTCAAATATTAAATTTTGAGTGTCTAACTGGTGTTCTGCATAAGCGTATCATTAAATGAGACCATATTTAATATCATTTTTTTTTATTTACAGAGTATGTGTGGTGAAATCTGTAGATGGATCAGTAGTGTCATGTTTCATGATAACTGAATGCGAAGGTCCCATTAGACCCAGAAGATTACTTCTTACGGGACATTGCTCTGGAGCCACTAACATGTGGGACCTCACCACGGCCCTCGACAGAGTCAACAATGCCAATAAAGGTGAAACTAGATCTATTTAATATGGTTACCGATTTCTTTATATACTTTTACATATCTTTCAGATGCCGAACAAACAAACGGTGGTGGTCCGAGCGCCGATGAATTAGTGAGACTAGTAGAACAATGTGATTTGCACTGCACCGCCCCGCCGTCTCCTCATAGGCCTCTCATTTGAAACTGTATATTGTTGCCGTTATTTTTAAGCAATTATTTATTACACACATGCTTGTACACCATGCAAAGATAATATTGTTATGATTATATTAATCGTAGAATTTGTGCAATGTTTTTATATGTATACATATGATGTTAATCATAGTATAATTCGCATTTAATTTCTAAATATATGTATATTTTATTTCATTCATCTGTGAAAAATCTCATTGTGTAGTTTTTGCAAACTTTATTCATTTGACATCGAGACTGATTTTTATTTATTTTGTTACAAAAACTACTCGAATGTGCCAATATTTTATATGTGACCACAACCGAACAAATTGATCAATCAAGTGTTTTTCAGGCACGATTTTATTATTAATTAGGTTTTAAGTTACAGAGATACTGAATACAATATTTTTTTCTTCATTTCACGAGTACTGATTATGTAACGCACTGGGTCTTGCAAACAATTATCCCGAGGCAGTATTAAGTTTTGTAAGTACATATTGCATTTTGCA
Organism: Agraylea sexmaculata; assembly: GCA_022606485.1. NCBI lineage: Eukaryota > Metazoa > Arthropoda > Insecta > Trichoptera > Hydroptilidae > Agraylea > Agraylea sexmaculata. Next base: position 8,762 of record JAGTTH010004590.1, read on the forward strand.
GTATTTATTTAATTGATTATTGGATTTTAGCAATCTGTTGGATGAATCATTCAAATGAAGAGACTATTTTTATATGTTAACTGTAGGTATTTAGCACCTGTTACATAATTTAGTGTAATATTGATGTATGGTGTCAGAATTTTTATGTGATATTAATAAAATATATGTTAAGTTGGTTCACTTGAAGTTTCATTTTTCAATATGAATAATTTCAGTGACTATATTAATAAATCATCTTATATTAAGCATTTTATATTGAGTTATATTCAAAATAAAATAGAATTCAATAACAAAGCTGAGTATAATATACAGTGGAAACCTTTCAACACAACTATTTTCGTTTGTTTAACAGTTGGAATAGCCTAGAATAGAAATTGAAATGAAATTTCCAATTTTCAGAAAAATAAGCATATCGGAAAAATATTTCACGGTCTGCTTTGAATTTTACATAGTAATAATTTCATCCATAATTTTGTGTTAATAGGTTTTTACTATATGAAAATACATTGACAGAACTTTGAACACTGCTTAGTTCATATTTTGGACGGTTAAATGATTAATGGATGATAAATAAACAGTCGGGTGATTGTGTTGATATACTTTAAAACAAAATAAAGATGAGTAGATAAATTATACACTTTCAAAAACACCACATTGATAATACATTTTAAAATCACAACCTATCGTAATAAAATACATATGAGCAAAATGACAAAAATCAAAGGGTACGTATTGTATATTTAATTATGAACGCATTTGAGAAAAGCTCTTATGCACTTAGTTGTTGTTACCGTTATTAAATTAAAATAAATTAAAAAAAGGTAAAAAATCTAAATACTACAATAGGTACCGATTAAATATGTAGTTCAAAGGAGATAAGTGAGTATAACAATATAAAAATTAATAACGATAAAGGCATTGTTAAATATAGGTAACAAATAACACTTATAAAGTTGATATGCGATTTGAAGCATTTAAAGGTAATGAGCGATTTCCAATAATTGTTTGTGTATTTTTGTACAATAAGTCAGCTAACAGATGGAGCAAAAATATTATTCAGATATTTCAATATATTATATTAATAAGTTATTTTGATTTGTTATAGCTCTTTTAATATATTAAACATGTCGGCAAGGACAGCTTTTGCACTTATTATTTTATTAAAGTTAATATTAATATATTATTGGACGCACAGAGTTCAATTAAAATTGTACATATTCAACTTTAGATATAAATAATTTCATAAAATTTGGACTAGTTAATTTAATTTTTTATATCAATGAATACTGTTTTTTTTCTCAAATATCATGCAACATTCCAATACAAGTCGTTGTTGTAATAAGATGGTTCAGTAAGAGGGAAGAGTAAAAAGCACCAAGATATTAGTCCTATCACAAAAAGGATCGATATGACAAAACGCTGAGGTTTGTTAAAAAGTAATATTTCTCCAAAATCCGGAAACCCCATAAGATTGCAAAATACATGAGCAAGGACTGGTGCTATAAAATGCCCTAAAATTAAGATGGAATATGAATGAATATTATCAATAATGTAATAAAGTTATTTATTACCCGTTCGAGCAAATAAAAATGCTGAATAAGCTCCAAACAATGTTGTAAAAGTAAGTTGAAGACCTGAAATGTAAAAGAATATATAAAAATTCATAAGTAAAAATGTGGATACAGATTATTTAACGTGTACAACTTACAACACGCTTTTACGGCAGTCGATATATCCCATCCATCATTAATATGGCCAACAAGATGATGAAAATGTGCTAAAATTATACAAAACAATCGATATAACATTAAATAAACTTGTTAAAATAATATAAAAGCATACCGATTCCAAAAAATAATGGACAAACAAACACAGCTGTCATCGGTTGTAAACATTGTAATAAAATGGGCATCATACAGGCACGGAATGTGAATTCTTCTGAAAGAGGAGCGACAACAAGAATTCGCAGCCAAATAATATCACTCATGTTGTTTAGCCAATACATCGGTTCTGCTCATTGAAATTATTAATTATATATATAATCTGTACTCTATAGCATTATATTACACGTTACAGTGATACATGCCTGAATACACTTTCCACATCCCCGATACGAAAAAGATACTGATTGGACCCAAAAAAAGTATAACCGTGAGCAACAGAGGCAAGATAAGAGCCGGCAACAGACCAGTAATGCGCAAGCCTATTTGCTGCCAAAGGGAAGGAGACCGCAATTCACGATGACCAAAGTACCACCAAACGAATACTAGAGATACCAAGTTAATCACTATGGCGCTCACGAAACGACGCTTTATTATGGACGGATGATAACTGAAAAAAACAAACTCGTTTATATGGGAAACACAGAGGTTAACGAGAATCACGTTCTATATAAGAATTACCGCGGGAGAGGACTCTTCCACACATACAAGCTGGCCACGTACAGAGTCGACAGAAAGCAACAGGCACCGATCTCCCACACGCACTTCATCTTTCAGGGTTTTATCAGACTACGTTGACTAGTTCTAAAAGCAGTCTCAAATCATTTTGCTACAACATTTAATGTTATTTTTAATAACGAATTACTACAGCAGCTGTCATTCGCATAACCTAACTGTCAAAACATTATTATTGCCAGCACTTTGTGTCTTTCCATCAAACAAAAATATAACGTATACATAGTTATGCCCATTCTATTTTCCTGCAATCTTGCATCCTGCTTCCATTACATGGTACATTGCAAAGTCACAATTAATAAGTTGCGAATAAATAATGAGGATAAATGTTTATCCTTTGTTTGTTAAAATAGAAAACAAACATTACATTACACAATATGTACACGGTCGCAACTTGGGAGATAAGAAAAATATGGAAAGCATGAATTTTCAGGTTGCGCGTGTCGAAACAGTGGAAATGATCAGTGTCCATAGACAATAGTCGGTCAAGAGTAGAAACCAGAGACAAGAGAGAAGAGAGCAAAAGAGTAGAGTGGAGGGGGTCACACCGAGACAGAGGGAGAGAGAGAGGGGCGGGTCGATCACCTGCTATAATAGTGTAGTGTATACTGTGTGTAGTTCTGGTGTACAGTGCATCTTCAGGAGACATCATCATCAGCAGCCAGCACCACAGCCTGGCCACGCCCACTGACAGCGCCATCTCCTGCAGCGCCGCTCCCGAGGGACTCCGGCGAGAAAATGGCCGCCGCCAGACCAGCGACACCGGCCTTTGTCACTGTCTAGGGCGAGTGTGGCTCCTGGCTCCTGCCTCCTGACTCCTCACTACTAGTACACTGCACTGATCACGGCTCTCACAGTACTCGGTACAGTAGAGAGTGCCGCCAGTCACAGTAGCAGGCAGCAGAGCAGAGCAGAGCGCCCACTGCAGCCGCACCTGGTCTGGTGTCCTGACCTGCAGTACAGAGGCCGCCCACTGCAGCCGCAGACACAGAGGCCAGGAGCAGCAGACCCGCCGTGGAGCAGGAGATGCCCAGCGCCAGCTTCTCCTCGTCACGCTCCTACCTGCGCCGCTCCAGGAGGAAGGGCGGCGGGGGGCAGGGCGCGCAGGGGGCACAAGGGGCACAGGGGGCGGGGGCAGGAGCAGGGGCAGGAGCGGGGGCCGCTGGAGCTGCAGTGGCCCAACCTGGCGACGCCCCCCCTTGCACGCCTGCCGCAGCCCAGCCCCCTGCAAGGCCCCCTCCCCGCCGCACCCTCACCAGGCTCGTCACTCATCTGGTAATATCCTCACACTGTTGATACTGTTGATAGTTGCTAGTGTCATTATTAAGATCACCGAGTCTTGCTTATGTCAATATTAACCTCATTTGATTCTACAATTATTTTAAATACTTAATCTACAGTGTTTTTACACTTTGACCCCCTTTTTCCACTCTTTTTACTAATTGAAATTTTTCATAATCATAATAAAGATCATTGCTTCTTTCATTAATAAACTTTAAAGTAAATCAATAATATAGTGGTAAACAATTACTTTTCTCAATCTTTGTTTGAGATTACTAAATTAAACTAATAATTGTAATATTGATAAATAATT
>JAGTTH010004593.1:0-15336 GCA_022606485.1 Agraylea sexmaculata
ATTAATTGTAATAAAATATTATTATTCCATCTGGTAACACTGATGGTTAGGGGACTGTACAGACAGACATATAACATACCTTCACGTTCAACAACTATAGATATAATGACAATTAGAGAATCTTCGGTTATTATAAATGATGTAAGATATTTAATAGTATCGTATGGCAAAACTGTTCATCAAAAACCTAATATAGAGGTGGCAATAATACTTTAAAAGATGTCAAAAGTCACCAAAGGACGCTGTTTTACCGCTCATACTGTTTATCTGTCACTTGTTGATTATTCTAATAACATTACACTTATAAAGTGCGTTATTAAAAGTTGTTTGATATATTCAAGGACAAATAATATGTTAGTATATAAGCAATTGAGATATTTTTGTAAGAAAAATTATGTTGCTCTCGAGTGTCAATTATCAGGTGGCCACAGCCAGCGTATGTTTGAAGTATATGTATAATATGCGCATGTAGTAGTGATGATCACGTTCCAATGTATGGAAACAATACGCATACCACTTCTAATGATATACATGTAAGTTCATTGAATCAATATAAATTTAAATTGAATATTATTACAAAAAAGTACATGAAGATAATAATCTATGCATGTATTATTAAAATTCTCATATTGGAACAAAATACTTATGTTGTCTTATTATAATATCTGTTGATTTTTACTTTCGGTATGTAAAATCCAATCGCTTTGTTTTATGGAAATTTTAAGCGGTTGAAATTTTAATGTGTAAATTTTTGCTTTTTCATATTTAAAGTGCTTAAATCTGTCCATCAGCGAATGCATTTAATTTTACATGGGTTTTTGTGGATATAATCATATATATTTTGTTTATTTTGCGTACACGGTCAAATGGATTTACAAAATAAAGGTACAGTTTTCATAAATAGTATGTGTAATATTAGTTTAATATATATTAATATTAAAAAAGTATAAAATATTGGTGTAAAAATAAAGAAGGCAGTATTGAAAGAACAATTAATATTTTAGGGAAGAACTATTAGTCGTAGGGCATCTCAAGAATAAGTGAAAAAATCCATTAAATATTATGATTAATTAAAAAAATATATAATCTAGTGCTTTTACAATCGAGTTGGGGCCACCATCTTGAATCAACTGTTTCAGTGAACTAGTTATTATTAGGTTTGTATAATATCTGTTAAATAACTATATCTTGTATATGATTGGGTACAAATAAAGTTCCTTTTGTGGAATAGGATGATTTTTTTTCGGTCAAAAACAGCATTGGAAAAAATAAATGTCTAAAGGAATTAGCAATTTATAAAAATGTGTATTTCATATACTTTTATAAAAAATCAAATACTTTAGCTATTGTCAAGTTTTATTATTATTTTTTTGTTAAATCATAAACCAATTGTATCGAGCTTTGATTTTTATATGCTTAAACGTCGTTCTACTTTTTATTCAAATACCCAAAAATCAAGTGTCCCTAAAGAGGACGAAAATATATATTGTGGGGGTGTTAATACGATAAGTAGTAAATAAGGTATACTTCTCCAAAGCTGGAATTCTTTGGAATAAATTCTTTTGTAGATAAAATCGTGGGTAGATCCATCCATCTGCATATTTATTTCATAATAGAAAACCACGCAAAACCAGAAAATGTGGACAATTGTCATTTTCCAGAAGAAGGACCCTATAATATATTTATAGATATGAGAGGTGTCTTCTTATAATATTTCAATGATAACTCTTGCTAATGGTGGAAATGAATATATTTATTAAAATATGATTCTGTAAGGCCGGACCGGATTATTTCCCTATTATGCGAGAGTGTGTCTGAGTTATGCAAATTAGAACTAGCGTTTTTCTCTCCACAAACGGATTATGGCCTTTATACTTCAAATTCACTGTAGAGTTTCCATTAAACAAAGCGATTGAATCGATTATTTTATACTACAAATAAAAAAAAAAGATTAATTCAAATAATAAAAGAGAGTTGACATATTGACGTGAAGTTGGTCGTGGATCATTAATGTATGAACTGTCAAAATTATCGCTGATTAAAACGATAATTATTGATTAAGATATAACTAGATCTTCACACGGATATTATTAAATGGATTTTAGAATGAATTTTTTTTATTTGGAGTATAAAATATTCTTTAATATACTTAAGTTTAATGGAAATTATTGAAGGGTGAAATTGGAGCAATAAAACCTGTAATTTTTCATATGGCAATTTAATAAGCAGAGGACTAAATCGAGTTTGGATGAGACATTTTAGTAGTTGATTGAAAATTTATTATTGGATCGAATGGCATTAAAGTGAGCCTTCATGCACTATGCTGAAAAAGCTTTCTAGCCAACATTTAAAAAAAAAAAAAAAACTGTAAGCAACCTTCAGGGCTGCAAAAAACCTTCAGTTATGAATGTTTTGAAACTGATGACGCATTTTACAGTTTGACTTTGACTTTGACTTTGACTAATATGACCTTGTTACGTGGAAACGGCTTAATTTGTTTTATAAACTTTTTATTTGAAGTGCTTCTCACAAATTAAGCCAATCTGCAGAGAAATAAACTGCCACTTGTCAAACAAATTTTATATAATGTGTTTTTTTGATTGCCTTGAAATTATTAATTAGTATTTGCGTCAACGCGATGAAGCCTATGTAAAGCGAAATTATAATATTTTTATTATAAATATATAAAAATATTATAATTTCAAAAAATATTAAAAATATATAACTTTTATTATAAATTCGACATTCATACGTCATTTGTTTGTATTGATTTCACAATTGACGAATTTCCATCAAATTAGAGATATTTTATATGTACTTAGATCCAATATCTCATAATTGGAAGCTGGAATCAAAATAAGGAAATTATTGGCACATATTTAATTATTCAAATAAAGCTTACCCTTTCTTACAAATGCAAACAGTAAATGTGTCTCTCGCATATTCTGCCTGCCAATAATGCTTAATTTGCTATAAATTTTAACTCTAAAATGAATTATGAATTTAAAAATATATAATCACGGTTTTAATATAATTATTTATATATGACCCAGGGGACTTTTTTGGAAGTCTTTTTAGACACAAAAACGTGTTAATTAATTACTGTAGGTGATCTTAACTATTACCAATTACACAGGTCACCGACTTAATAATCAGTATTTACCTTACAATACAGCAAATCAAATTAAACCTGGATTGAGACGATCTATCGGGATTTTATTAATAATATTCTAGATCTTCCAGTCGTAATAACCGATCAAAACAATTTAAAAATCTTAACTTGAGCGGGATTTGAATTTTGAGTGTAACGGATTCGTGAGTGAAGACTCTCGGGTTCAATTTCATATTTTTTTAATGCGGTTCAAATTAATTGAGTAGTTTAGAATCAAAAACTTCCAATTCCAATATATTATTCAATATATATTTTGGTCACACAAAAAACTTTATTGGTAAAATATTAGATTATCCGAATGGTATATTATCGGGTAATTGTTTTAATCCACACTATTAATACTCGATTATCAGGATTGAATTGAAAATCATCAGAATTATTTCGATTCTCGATTATTTGGATTACACAATAAAATTTAACGTCTTTCAAATTGTATTAATTCGATTATTCGGCAATTTTTATAATCCACACTTTTAATACTCGATTATTCGAATTGTATTTAAAATCATCACGTTTTTGTGAAAAATAATTATTTTAATATACATTTTAAAACATTTTTTCCTTTAAAATTATATGATTTGTATATTCCGTCTTTTTACATTCCACACTTTAAATTGTATATATATATATATATATATATATATATATATATATCTATATATATATATATATATATATTTATATAAAATATGTTAAATCTACTGTACATTGTTTTATTTGAAATAGATTTATAAACATCGCTTATAAACACCGATCGTTCTTTTACTCTGATTTCCTGTATTGTAAGGTAAATACTTTTTATTAAGTCGGTGACCTGTGTAACTAGTAATATTTAAGATCACCTACAGACAATTAATTAACACGTTGTTGTGTTTAAAAAACCAAATTTGTTAATATATATATATATATATATATATATATATATATATATATATATATATATATATATATATATATATATATATATACTAACTAACTAATATATATATATATATATATATATATCACATCACACATTAGACTGCTTTAATTGAGTATTTGTACATTTAATTATATGGATATGTAGTGGAAAGGTCTACCCTAACCTACCCGATGAACTATCAAAATTACATAACTGATTACATGCTTCTCGAACAAATGGCAGGTTGGGTTGCACTTGGGTGAACTCTTTTCCACAAATTCTGCTACTTATATGACTTATTTAGGAGTGAACTTATATAGCAACACTTATATTATGTCTTCATACACCTTACTTTATATATATATATATATATATATATATATATGTGTGATTATGATTATGATTATATATATATATGACTCGATTATTCGAATTGTATTTAAAAGAGTATCACATATATATATATATATATATATATATATATATATATATATATATATATATATATATATATATATATATATATATATATATATATATATATATATATATATATATATATATATACTATATATATATATATATATATATATATATATATATATATATATATATTAATGGTATTAATGGTGGTCATTTTAATGAGGAGAGTATATTTTTGAATTTATTAAAAATCAGCCCTGGCATGGGATTAAATATGTGAAGTGGTGCAAACCCTGTTCGGTTATGAGCACCTGGATTCTCCCTATATATAGTGGATGGTCGCCCCTCCAAGCTTCACTCGTCCACAGGTAGCGAAGGTTCAGGACTCATTCAGTCGCGGACCGCAGTACAGTGAGCACGTCTTGCTAAACATGCGTCTTTCAATCCTTATTATTTTCGCGATCGCGATATACGGATGTATCGCCCTTGACGACAGTGACACCGCCATCATCAAGGAGCAGATGAAGCTCATGTCCATCAAGCTTCAGGCTCTCAGCACCAAGCACACCCTCGAAGTCCAGGAACTCAAGAAGGAAATGTGAGTACAAACACACTCGGAATGCACTTTTAATTCGGACATATCGGGAAACGTGTGCTGTTTACTTCATTTTCACCTGCTTTAAAGGTGACCACACTTTTTTTAGCGATTCATTTTGCATTCATTACTGCCCACCGGACGGCCGCTTGGTTTTTGTTCGGTTTCACTTTTGAATAATTGCGTTTTTTTTTAAATATTAATTGACACTTTTTTTAAATGTTTTTTTTTTTGGGCATAGTTGGGATTTATTTGAGTGTCTTGGCGTTTATTGGATTCAAATTACGCTTTCCTGAAAAATTGCAATCGAATTCAATTCATATTTAAATTAATTTATTCTCCAATTTTGAACAAAATACTCGACAATTTCGGCTACAAATACTGTGGCGATGGGTTCGAATCCCGCCCAAGATAAAGAACATAATTATTTAAAGAAATTAGTTTGTAATTTCAACGTTTATTTCTTTTAATTACTATAGAATTCCATCCAGTATTTAACACGATCAATAATTAAAAAAAAAACATGTTTTTAATATAATATTAATAAAATCCCTATCGATCGTCTTGAGTCGATTATTAAATTGTTTAAAGACTATAAAACACATTGATTTACAGTCTTGCTTCAGTCAAACTCACCTGCATGGTCCGCCATCTTGATATTTATACATCCAGTTGTACGGCCTGCCTACTTTCATTCTATTTCCTAGATTTTAAGGTCACCTGTGAAATTAGTAATAGTTAAGATCGAAGTATATAATGTTGAAATTACATAATTAGCAATATATTTGATAAATTAATATGTGAAATTGACAGTTTGTATTATACAAATGGATATTAAATTATTTGTAATTTTTGGGACATTGGAATAATATTTTTTTAGATGTATTATTAATGCTTTTAAAAATGGGATATGTCATAATATAACAAGCGTCTATCAACCCATCGATTTAATATTTAAGTGAACATTGCTCGGAATATTGAAAATGTTAACTTTCGTTCGTCTCACATTTCTTAATGGTTGTTATAGTTTGTGTTTAAAAAAATAAAAATATTTAAGGGTGGTAATATTTTATTAGAGAGGGTGGTCACCTTGGAAAACTGGTCGTTATAAACAAGTCTTTGTTTTCAAGCTCGGGTGAACTTAACGCATTAGTAGCCGCGTTCGCTTTTGCCATACAAATTTTGTATAACTGACACATATTGCCAACACGGGGTTTTTTTCAGCCTGAAAAAAGCATCCACCTGAAAGGCTTACAACCGTTGCACAGTTTATGAAGAGAGGCGTATTGTTGTCAGATTGCCCATTTTGTGCATAAAACCATTCACATCGATGGGAAAACCCGTGATGAATTCTTTATTTGCGAATGCATTTTGTAAAATATATAGAAATAGACGCAGAACGAACCATCGGTGCACGAATTTCACGACTGAAATGCCTCTAAATTCACTGCAAAATAATAGGAACGATTGTTGTCGACCGCTGCATTGAAAATGCGCTTCGTTTGTTACAAAATTTAAATGCATCTTTAAGAATCAGAATATCTAATGAGCTCATTCTTACTTCAACAATTCATAATCGTGTTATACATTATTAATTTCACTCATTTTGTATTGAAAATTCATTGAAATTGTGTTAATTTATTGTCTGTCGGTGACTAATATTTGAAGGCCGGACAAGTGGATGATAAATACCAAGTAGATGAGTTTGATAGAGGTAAAAGTTGTCTGTTTGGCCCGCCATCTTGACATCTTGGAATTCATATTACAATAATTAATTTTAAAATAATTTTACTTATAAATTAAAATTTATTTATTTTAGACACAACAACGTGTTAATAGTTACACAGATCACCGGCCTAATAATCAGTATTTAACTTACAATACAGGAAATCAGAGTAAACCTGGCTCAAGACGATCGATCGGGATTGTATTAATATTATAGTTGTAATAACTTGAGCGGGATTTGAACCCATGACCATTGTGTTTGTAGGCATGCATCTCCTGAGGTATTACGCTGTTATTTTAATAGTCTTCTCTAATATTTATTAATTTTTAACTTAATCAATTCGTTGTAAAATATTTAATTATACATATATGAGGGGTTGAGTGGAATAAAGGCGGATAGTGGAATACGCCTTTTTTACTTAAAAAGTTCTCTATTGATTTGTGTTAAGAAATATACAAAAAATATATGATTAATTCGAAACTCACAATTTCATTATAAGGCCCCTGTATCATTATAAAATTAACACAAATATTTTCTGTAAATTGTTATAGTTTACCAATCAAAACAGCATTTAAATGGTAGACATGCTTATAATTCTACGTCTAAATATAGTGTTTTGTCAAAGAGCAAACGTATTTGGCAAATTAGAATTACAGGAGCGTGCGGCCAACGGGTTAATTTATCCAAATTGGACGAGCAAAAAGTTAACGAACGTCAGGTGTGAGAGATAAATATAACACTATTCTAGTTTAGATAACCGAGTATTCCTTCTTAGATTAAATATCACGATTACGACTTTTTTGTTGTTGAGATTTTTGACTGAAAAATGTTTTTTTTTTAAATATATATTTAGAAAGCCCACGTAAAATTCATAATACATTTTAAAATAAATTGTTGATTTGCATAACCTCGCTAATGAGATGTGACCCGCTGGAAATTGCAACTAACTGTAAACAACGACCCTTTCATTTCATCCCCCAAACGCGGAATAATTAACATTTCTGACCGAAATTTTGTTTATCATCATGTCAAAATTATCCATTTATTGTTTACCCAGATTTACACGTGTTCTAATAATAATCGTATTATACCCGCAAACTGATGAAAACTTATTTAAAAAAATATAATTGAATTTTTAACATACACACTAAAAAAAATGTCATCCCTAGCATCGAATATTCATGATTATTTTAACCAAGAAATATATTATTTTTGAAATATTTTTTCGTTAATAAATACATTCATGTACTAATTTCTCCTCCAACGTTATTATCAAACATTCATTTATTGATTTTTAAATACATATTATTAAAATATACTGCAGTACCACTAGAGCATTATGGGGGATCCCAAGTCACAGTGGTGATAATACAGCACTCGTCAGTTAATTTTTTATTATGTATATTAGAATTTTTCGAACAGAACAATCTTATAACATAATAATATTAATTAAATTAAATTTGCATTCAACTCTATAGTTTGTCCCATGATTTTTTTTGTTTTGTATAAAGAATACTTCAGAGCACTTCATTACACCCACTTAGACTACATCTGGTTATTTATTATACTACATAATATAATTCCAAAGAGTGAACGGGGAATTCTTCCAAAGAGTGGACGAGGAATTCTGCATGTAATAATTACTCTAAGCTTCGTTTACAATTCGACGGGTTATTAACACAAACACATTACATAATAAATATTTTGCCATTGTAAAATTGTATTAATTGAAAGAATATTTTGGTGCATTAGTTTTGGAATTTATTAACATACTTTTTAATATAATATATTTATGTAGATACAACTTGGGTTGCAATCAGTTGTGAGTAAAACTGCATATTTAACTCAATGACGATATTTTTTTTAAACTTAACTTAACTTGCGTAATCTCAAACATTGAGATGGAATTCAAAAGTCGACTTATATGTGAAGTGTGTTTAAAATTTGTATTAAAATTATCGTTTAATAGTTGTATGGGTCGTGTCGGTCTGATAGTTTTCCGTTGAGGATCGTTGGCGACCGTTGGTTATTTCCTGTGGGGCAAACCTCTCACTACATTGCAATCATAATATGACTCTTAACCCTCAATTATACGATAATAGTTCACTAGCTGCTAGTTAAAATATGCCTCGATACAGTTCTTAAATAAAAATAAATCAAATCATAGCATTTCGTGAATTTTTCTGGTATTTGTATGGGTATTATGTCAACTTGTGATATATAACATCCCTTATTTAATATATCATATATTTAACAAAGTGTTAAAATATATGTACACTACTACTCCTAAACTAGGGGTTAAGTAATAATACACATATTCCATTAAATAAAATGTGATTTTTTTACATATTATTTAACAATTCACCGCATGGTGCTCCAATAATGAGTGGTTTTTACATCCAATTATGCAAGTTATATTTCTTCAGTTAAATCTTTATATTATTATATATGAAATTTTTCGATGATTCTATTAATAATATCGTCGGTTTTCTTTGCAGAATGAGTAAGTCCATTTTATGTCAAATTTTAAAAGACGCAGACTTAAAACCACACACTTATATATTTTTGTCTCACCTTTTGTATTTAAAATTGAGTTTATTTATTGCGATTATTGCATAATGATATTTGTTAAATAACAAATTTTTTTCTCTCTAATATTTCCATTATTTTTAACCAGCGTAATAGCTCAGGGGATAAGAAGCGTGGCTACAAATACTGTGGTCATGGGTTCAAATCCCACTCAAGTCAAAATTGTTTAAATTCATCTGATCGGTTATTATGACTAAGAGATCGGGAATAATATTAATAAAATCCCGATCGATCGTCTTGATACAGGTTTACTTTGATTTCCTGTATTGTAAGGTAATTACTGATTATTAAGTCGGTGACCTGTGTAACTAGTAATAGTTAAGATCACCGACAGACAATTAACACGTTGTTGTGTATAAAAAAGCTCCTCGGGGTGTAAATAAATAAATAATAAATAATTATTTTCGCATTGAAAATTTCAATTAAATTGCATTAATATATTTATATATTTTGGATTTACGGATTCTGCAAGGAAAGTCTACGATATTGGATCAATATTTTGAGTTTATTTTATTTATTGCATTAAAATATAAACATTTTGGAGTTATACAGTCTGCATAGAAAGCCGACGATATGTTTATGAATATTCCATAATTTGTGATGAATTCTATAATAAATACTTTTAATTGCGGTTCATTTGTGGGTGGGTTTTAATAGTTAAGCCTCGTAAATGCAATTACTCATACAATATAGTGAGTTTATTGTATATTAAATTAAAATATTATCGTAAGCTAGTGAAAAAGCTCAAAGCTTCATACAATTCAGACTGGAATTCGCGACTCCATATCCGTTTTCGGAGTCCATAACCGACGTCCTGTTAGTATCGAATATAAATTTAAAAGGATTACTTTCAATTCTGAGGGGTGGTTTATATTATAAAAGGTTGTCATTTGCCTGGCATTCCCAAAGGGGACATACAGTATGCAAAGTATTCTTTTGACCAAAAGTAAGATTTCCCCCCGTGTGGATATATATTAAGCTGTATACGAATGTCATTCTTGAAATGCTTGCAGAAAATCCCCATCTGGAGAGGATTTAACTACGTGTGTATATTCTGAAAGAGTACTTTTTTAATGGACTGCCTCACTGAGGATTATTGGATATAACAAACATATATTGTGATGCCTGAAAATAGCATTGCGGCTTCTTTAAATTTGCATATTCTTTGCGAATTTGTGGCACATTGGTTAGAGTGTAAATATAAATATATTTTAAAGCTTGTCACAATGGATCGAGCTTTTTTTTTGATGGCCAACTGTGAACAAAGAGCAAATGGCGTGTAAATTCAAATTGTATGCGTTTGCGACGATAAGCCGGTCCCATTTTAAAAACATCCAGATGTCCTGCTTTTAATGGATGGAAATAATTTTATTCTTAATATCACATTTAAGGGATTACAATCAAAAGCTCCCGTATCCACAAAAAGCTTCTTTACAACATCAAAATAGAAGGCAATTATTTCAATTTAAGTTTAAGAGAATCCGTTACTACCAGAGATGTGCCAAGGTCAAACGAATATTATAATATTTAAATAAAATAAAATAATCGGCTATTATGACTGGAAGATCGTGAATAAGCAGCTCAAATATATATTTTTATTTATTTATTTGAGATTAGGAATAATATTAATAAAATCCCGATCGTTCGTCTCGATCCAGGTTTACTCTGATTTCCTGTATTGTAAGGTAAATACTGATTATTAAGTCGGTGACCTGTGTAACTAGTAATTGTTAAGATCACCGACAGTTTATGAATTAATACTTATAGTTAAATAAATCACTTACAATTAAAACAATATTGTGTTTTAAAATAAATCAATAAATATTGTGATTGCACTTGCTGACATTTGACTCTCGAGCTAAGTAGCTCACTGTTTCTAAAAACTGAGCCAATTTACTATTCATAATGTTAGTTATTTTCGTATAAATAAATTTAAAAAAAAAACATTTTTTAGTAAATAAAATATCGTATTATTAGGTTGTCGAATTTACCTGTCAGTGATGTGCCAAAGTCAAACGAATATTGTATTATTCTAATATAATTTTTTATTAAGGCATTTACATTAAGAAATTTATATTACGGTCTTTATATCGCTTCATTGCAATTCATGTGGAAAATTATAGAAAAAGAAATGGGTATAATAATACAATATTCGTTTGACTTTGGCACATCACCGGTACTACCAATATTAAATAAAAAAACTGAATTTTGGAGCTTTTCATTTGCTATATTTTACAATATAAATCCATCTGAGCATTAAGCTATTTTTATTATACAAAAATTACATTCGAGGTATAAAATATATCATTATTTTTACCTATTATTTTCACCAATTATGGACGCCTACGTGTATATGTTTTTGGAGTTTGATACACGGCAGATGAGAAAATTAATTTGTCCATTATTTAATAATATATTGGTGTTATTAAAAAATGAGTGAAAGGAATTCATAGATGGGAAAAAATGCCACATATTAAAAACAACTTCAAAAAAAATAACAAAAAGCACGAGTCAAAGTCTCCGAGATGAAAGAATACCTACTTTTCGTAAGTTTAACGTCGTGTACACAATCATCATCATCATCATAAGCACTCCAGTTCAGTGATGAACCAAGGCTTCCCGCACCAGCATCTTCCACTTATTTCTATTGGAGGCCGCGCTCCTCCAGTTATTAATTCCTAAACTCCTAACTACCTTATAAAATTCGTCCGCCCACCTTAGCCTAGGTCTACCCTGCCTTCTCTTACCTACAGGCTTGCTGGATAGTATTTCCGATTCTATCCCTCCTGCTCTTTAACCCAACCTAGTGTTAAAGCCCTAATAAACTGCACTACGTTCACGCTCTTATATAATGAGTAAATCTCATCGTTTCGTCTAATTCTAAATAGTCCCGTTGCCTCCTGAACAGGACCCAAGATCCTCCTAAGAATCTTTCGCTCGAACCTAAGTAGCCTATCCTCCTCAGTCTTGGTAATACCCCTGTTTCTGCATCGTAGGTTAGTCCTGGCCTAATTAGCATCTTGTATAATTCTACCTTGGTACTTCTACTTAGATATCTTGATCTAAGCAAGCGTACTAAGCCGAAATACGCCCTATTAGCACTTTGCAGGCGAGAGTTGATGTCCTGGTTATTTCCAGCATCCTTAGTGACCACTGCTCCCAAATATACAAAGGAGTCCACCTGCTGAAAGTGGTCATTATCTATGTTCAGGCTACGATGTGCTACCAATTCCGAGTTGGATGTCACATGCATATACTGACTTTTATCTACGTTTATGACTAATCCTACTATTTTAGCGGCATCCCTTATTGCTCTAATCTTATCAATTAACACGTTCTTAGTTCTAGCGATAATATTTACGTCGTCTGCGAAAGCGAGTACCTGGAAAGACTTATAGAAGATATTAGACTTATTGCTACAACCTGCAAGACGCATAACCTTTTCTAAAACTAATGAAAATAACAGGGGGGATATCACGTCCCCCTGTTTAACGCCTGCTCTGGTGATGAAAGACTCCGACAGTACACCATTTATCCGTACGTAGTTTTTGGTGTCTGTCAGCGTCATTTTTGAGAGACTTATGAGTTTTTCGGGAAACCCAAACTCTCTCATCGTGCTGTAAATAATATCCCTATTGATTGTGTCGAATGCCTGCCTAAAATCTACGAACAAGTGATGAGTCTCCACGTCGGCCTCATTACACTTCTCTAATATTTGCCTAATTGTAAATATTTGGTTCATTAATGAACGCCCTGGTCTAAATCCGGCTTGGTAGTCTCCCAAGCATTCCTCCGCGTATTCTGCTAACCTATTTTTTAAAACCTTGGCGAATATCTTGTACATAACTGATAGTAGGGATATCCCTCTATAGTTACTGCACACGCTAACGTCACCTTTTTTGTGGAGTGGGCAAATTATCAAACTTGCCCAATCCTTCGGTAGCGTTTCGCCTTCCCATAAAGATACTATTAAACTATGTAATAGCACCCATAGAGCATCCCCGCCGTATGCTATGAGTTCGCTGGAGATCTCGTCTATCCCGGGGGCTTTCCGTCTCTTCAGTCCTCTGATGGCGTGGCACACCTCTTCGTAGGTGGGTGGTGGTATTTGTGGTTGCGCGGCGTGTTGGTACAGACTAGCGTTCTTATTGGATACCTTATCGCTATTCTTATCATTTAATAGGTCGCTAAAGTACTCCGACCATCTATTTAAAACGCTTTCCTGATCGCAGAGAAGTTCGCCTTTGCTATTCCTATTAAAGTTTAGTCTAGGTTTTCCTACTATTGTTAACGTTCCTGTAAAATTCCTTAGCATTATTCCTATCTCTAAACATTTCAGCATCTATAATTTGCTGTTTTAGCCATGTCCTCTTCGTCGACTGTGTGACTCTATTACTACTCCTACGAAGTTCTTTGTACTTCTCTCTATTTTCTAAGCTATTGCAATTAAGAACTTGTGCACGGGCATTGTTCTTCTCCTTAATAATACTCTCGCATTCTGTGTTAAACCAGCCATTTTTCTTTTTCGTCTCGTAACCCAAAGTTGATTCTGCCGTGTGCTTAATAATATTTTTTATTAGATAACAACTAGATTCTACATTATTCCTATTTATTTCCTCAACCTGTTCTAACGCCTTTTCCATGGATGCCTGGTATGATTTTGCACATACCTCATTCTCTAATTTAACAAGGTTGAGTTTCTTATTTTTATTTATTTTTTCCTTTTTGGCATTCGATATTCTGGCTCTAAAAACTGCTTTTACTAAGTAATGGTCCGAATCGAATGCTGCTCCTCTGCAAGTATGAACGTTGATAATAGAGGATTTGAACCGTCTATTGATTAGCACGTGGTCAATTTGATTAGTGTACGTGCCACCTGGACTGATCCACGTTCCTTTGTGTATGTTAGCCCTTGGGAAGAATGTGCTAACATTAACCATATCCTTTGCTGCGGCGAAATCAATTACCCTTTCGCCGTTGTTATTTGAAATTTCGTGCAGACTGTTGCCTCCTGTAATGGCTCTATGTGTAACTTCATTGCCGATCTTGGCATTTAAATCGCCTAAAATAATTGTTATATCGTGCGTTGGTGCCTTCTCTATAAACCTGTCTAAGTTATCATAAAAAGCGTCCTTTATGTCATCTCCTTTGTCTTCCGTGGGAGCGTGTACCGAATATAAACTAACATTGAAAAACTTAGTCTTTATCCTTAGTCTAGCTATCTTATCGTTAAAAGGTTCGAAGTCAATGACAATATGTTTTGCTTTGTCACTGACTGCAAAGCCGGTACCGAAGGCTTTCTTAGAATTACTGCCGCTATGAAAGATTGTCCATCCATTGTGTTTCGATGTGCCGTTTCCTGTCCATCTTATCTCTTGTAAAGCAACAATACTCATGCGATAACGGCTCAATTGGTCTGTGAGCATTTTAATGGCGCCCGGTCTATTCAAGCTTAAAATATTCCACGTTCCTAACTTTAAGTCCCCGTTCGATTTGTATCCTGTAGCTTTATATGCAGCGGGGGCCAGGATATGCACCCCCGCGACCCTGCAGTAGTTGGATGACGGTACCCGCGAGCCTGCTTTCGCACCCACGACCACCGGTACTGGGTGTCTGACGCCCTGCACCGTAAGTGTATTATCGTTGGGTTGTACTGTCATGTTTTTGCTGGGGGGTTTCGTGATCGGATGTTAGTTTTTACATGGTAGGTGATCGGCCTGACGCACAACCTCCGGAGAGGGATCTCCCTTCTCTGTTCGCCCTAATCGCACTCGCTGCCAAGATCATTAATTTGATCCTAACTAACTAGCTTGTTCAGGTTTCCAGGGCCCACCACGAGGAGGTAGAGATAGGAATTGGGCAGCAGTGGCTATGAGATACTGGGAAGTCAGATCATCTTATGTTGCGCATGCATAACCCCATTTAAACCC
>JAGTTH010004594.1:0-14111 GCA_022606485.1 Agraylea sexmaculata
AGTAGAATTTGAATAGATCTCTAATTTAGTAATTTGGGCAAGTATTGACACATCACAACTATAATAATACTTTGATATTATGTATATTAACAACAAAAGAATATATTTTTTGTGGATATTAAAAAAATAGTAAATTACTATTCATTGTCGTGTTAAATTTTTTTTCACATATATTAAACTTTGACATTTTTATTACTCTGCGCCAAATAAAAGAAATATAAAGATATATTTATAAATATTAAAGGAATATATTCTTGATTTAATATTAATCTTATTGCTATATAAACAATCATATAATTAATGAAATTGGAT
This sequence comes from Agraylea sexmaculata, assembly GCA_022606485.1. Lineage (NCBI taxonomy): Eukaryota > Metazoa > Arthropoda > Insecta > Trichoptera > Hydroptilidae > Agraylea > Agraylea sexmaculata. The sequence goes on from JAGTTH010004594.1 coordinate 313, forward strand.
CTGCCGTAGTGATTGGCAATAGATCTGGTAATTATCTATATTCAACAAATGTTTTATTGAATTCGAGCTGGAGCCAATAATATGTAATAATTTACTATCACTGATGAGCAAATTTGCAAATAAACTTACAGTTATCCAACTTATCCTATCATAACTTCATATTTTGCTTTGACGAAGGGTCTACACAGTTTTATATTTCGATTAGTAATAACTTTCGAAACTGTGGTGTATGCAATAACTCTGTAGTCCCAAACTCTCTTTGCTGATATAACAGAATTTTCTAATAAAATACTTTTAATTTTTATAATTTAAAGTAGAATATGGCTCCAAGAAAGAGTAGTTTTCAAAATTAAACTTGTTAAGGCTTACTGTCTGTTTAATTGAGACTTATCTTATTTAGTCGTTGCTTGGTTGAATAACAAATAGACAAGCAATTCGTTATTAGGATTAAGTTACACGATCAAAAACTTTGCTTGGGATTGGGAGTGAAACTCAAATTCTGAAAGTAAAATTTTGTATCTCTGAATATTGCCATAGTGAAATTAACATTTTTTCTTGCGTTCGCTTTGTATTATAATAAAAAAATCAAATTATAGTACTAGCATCAAAATAATACTTTTTATCATCGTAGAGTTACAAAACCGCTTCAGCAGATGTTTTATTATTAAGAAGTAATTTTTATAAGTTTGTTTTTTAATAGTTTAAATAATAGACTTGCTTTAAAATTTGCAATTATTCCACTACGCTGCGGGTTTTTTTCATATAAATCATTTAAATTAATAAACTTATAAATCGTTAAGAGAGATATAAATTTATCTATTTATTTACACATATTCATTAATTTCACTTAAGTAATATGTTATTTGCTACATTAATTAGAATCAATGGATATTTCTGGGGACTGAGAATGAACTAAGTAGCATTAAATTGACGACTATAAGTAGGTATGGAAAATAGAGTAGCGGCAGTTCATCAAAACTAAAGTTTCAATCATTATTAAGATTATTGATATATTTCACAAACACGTGCCGTATTTGAAGTCTTTGAGAAGTTATCAATATTCGATGTGGAATTTTAGCAAGCTCGATCCTCATATCTCCACTTTAATTTTACTTGTAATGGCGAAAAGATTGTCTTGAGTGAAGATTTTTGTATTTATTATGAGGGGATTTTGACTCACTAGAAAGGTTTTAGCTTTTAGTGTGGTTGTTTGAAGAATGTTTATTTTCTGGGATAAAATATCGACACTGTGTGGTAAAATAAATTTCCAGCATACCTTTATGGAAGGTGTTAATTTAATCGATAAGAAAATTCAAAGTAAAGCTCTAACAAACGACACAGCTTTATACTCAGATTTTAAACTTAAGAAAGATTATATTATAATTTATGGATAAAGTGTGAATTGGTAAGGTACAAATATACGCTTCTTAGAAATGTGAATATTACCATAATATTTTCAAAAAATATTGATTATGTCTTGAAACCCAAATGCATGGAGTAGAAAATATTATATGATTATATTTTTTAATTAAATACAAAAAACTCTCGCTGGAAATTAAAACTCAATGAGAGTAAAACTGAAGCAATAATATTTACTAACAAAAGAAAGCGATCCCACATCCCCCCTCTTAGTATCAATAACGAACAAATTCCTTGGCTCAAAGAAGTCAAGTATTTGGGAATTATCCTAGACTCCAAGTTGAACTGGTCCAAGCATGTAAAATATGCTGTGGACAAGAGCAACCTGGCTATTAACACCTTATATCCACTTATTAACAGGCGTAGTCAGCTGTCACCCAAGAATAAGCTGCTTCTTTATAAATCAATTATCAGACCGATTCTCTTGTATGGATGCCCAGCTTGGTCTACTGCGGCAAAAGTCATATTAATAAAATTCAAATTGTCCAAAACAAGTGTCTTAAGATGGCCTTAGATCTTGAACCTGGCACATTTCTTAAAGAAGTCCACGAGGACATTAAGTTAAAAATGATCCAAGCAAATATCGCAGATTTGAGTAAAAAACATTACACTAAAATGACTAACTTCCCGACTAACCCAATCATAACACATGTAAATAAAACCAAATATGTCTCGAGGAAACGTAAGTTCATTTTACCAATGAACTTCCAAAACTGATATTATTTTAAAAATAAAATAAAATTTCCAATAATCAACTCAACTCAATTTTGGTTTTACCCAAACAAATTGTTATATAGTTTTTAAGCATTATATATTTTGTAACTGTTTTATTAATATTGCTTTTATCGTTGTTATTATTTATTCATCTTCAAATTTGTAAATGGGTTTTTATTTTTTTTTCCCATCCTTTCTATAATTAAATACTAGTACTCATGTCAAATTTAAATAAAACATTCTCATGTTAGTTATAGGTAAAAAGATGTAAACACTCTGTACACCTAAGTCTATTTCCAAAGATGTATTGTTCTATCAATCAATGTAAAAACTTATGTTAATAAAGAAATTGTAATAATAAATACAAAAAAGAGCGAAAAAACACAACAAAAAAAACGAGCGACTACAGCAAAACAATTCGAATAATGACATTTTTTTAAAATATATTTACAATTTTAGGTGACCATAAATAACTAGGTGTCTCCAAATGAAACGAAAATAGTTTAAGGGGAAAAAAATTAGTATGTATTTTAAATAATTTATTGATTATATAATAAATGGTTTGATGAAAACATTAAATAATAAATGAAGATTGATTATTTCATCATTGAAATACGAATGGATTAAATAAATTCGATACACCTATCTAAATTGATCGATTTTAGATTAAAGTTGAATGAAATGCAGAAAGTACATTTTTCTGACTCTCAATAATACATGCATATATATGTACAATATAATTTTTATTAATTATTTATCCATTGGTTGAATTATGCGCTTTTATTTATTTGGATAACTAATGTAAAAACCTATTATTTAACCAGTTTTATCACTTCTCGCTACAAGCGTTAATTGCATTTTATCCCTTTATTGCGTATATACGGGATGTAAATTTTAAAAAGCAATATGGACACAGGGACTTGTGGATTTAAACTGCTAATGGCTCCATTTCGGGAAAACGATACTCGAAAAAAAAGGTTCACAAATGAAAAAAGCATTTGCCGAACGATACTAAATGAATACTACAAAATACTAATACATATTATAACAATCTATATATAGTTATTTCTTTTGTATTATTATTATCACAATAAATATTTTATGATTACGATTGTTAAACCGGTTTTTATTGACACAGTGTGCTTGTAATTATATTATATGGATAAACGATCAACAATTATCGTAAAAATGTCCACAAGATATTTATCGCTAACGAAAATATTTCTTATAGAAAATAAGATGATTCTTAATACTATGATGCATTCCCTTACTTGCCAAAAAAATGCCTTACTACTTTTCAAATAATGTAATTAACCCGCACATTATATCTAAATAGGTCAAGATTAAAGGATTAATTAATTTAATGGAATATTTTCATCTTTTTATGATGTTTTATCCTTATAATAAAATATTTCAACCACAAAGGTAATAAAAACTAAGTATTTAATAATGTCATTGATAACTCACAATAAAAAAGATACTCAATATTTAAATTATAACCTGAATAACCCTGTTGATTGATTTATTTTCAAAATTAAATATTTATTAATATCATTGGAAAATGAACACTTGACCATGTAACATGTGCAAGGTTTGAATAAAGTCGATAAAATGAATTTATTGCCTAGTTTATGTACTTAATAATTATTTTGAAAATAGCACAAGGATGATGTATTATTAGTACAATATTAAATTTGTACTTTTACATTTTTTTAATCAACTCAAATACAATATATAAAATCGATACCTCATCTACATATACCGTAAAAGTATACCATCGACGAAATTACGTGACAGAAGTTTTTACAGGCCAATAATTAGTTAAATTGAAAGGTTCACAGAATACCCATAGAAATAAGATACCTACCTCAGCCAAAAACATTTTAATTTAAATTGGGTTGTATTTAGTTTCAATAATTAATTATAATATACTCAGTTCCTATTATTCTCGCATTTGGCTTCCCAAATATCTTAGTACATGATAAAATATTATATCTCTAAATATCCTCCACTGTTTATGGTTTGTGAGTGAGAATTTCAAGGTGTAAACGAGTTTAATAATAACAGCACAATATGTATATACATATTTCCACTGGTTTCAAATGCAATTGATTGAATCACCTTGATGGATATTTTCAATTTTAATAATATATATTATATAGAATAAAGCGTGTGTGAGGTCTAATCACTGGCTTGTGAATAATCGAATTGTACATCTAGAATTTGCATAAACGTTACAAGGCTCCCAACGGATGAATCGATAGATTTTATATAAACACATTCTAGATAAACTTCTTTAAATAATAATCAATAACATAAAAACTTGTCAATATGTTTGTAATGCTTTGTAACGTTATTTAAATCAAGATAATAGCACAAATGTAAAAGAGTCAAACTAAATCTTCTTAAGTTCAACAGTGTAAGCCTGAAAACGCTATTTAAAACTGGTGATCTTCTCTGATTAGTCAAATTCGATAACGCCCTTTTAGAACGGTAACATAGTAAAATGTCGTGACTTCACGATCGATTTCATCCAGTGAAAGGTGTTCGTAGGTTTTTTGCACACTATACACATTTTTCATAGGTTTCTATTCGGTAGAGATGAATTACTATTATTAACCAAGGTATTAATTGAAGTTAAGCCTTTTTTACTTCGAATTCGGATAGTGGCTGTAATACCTATATATCACCACATATTACATTAATAAAATATAACTACCTCTACACTATTTTAGGACTAAGTATTCTGATATAACCATTCACTACTTGCTTTTTATATAGAGTATTTATGTAGATAAGTTCAAGATTTATAACGACACGAAGAAAGACTATAAACATTAAAAATACGATACGCACTAATATAAACCATAGTATTAATTTTTTTAATATACCTTAAAAATATTTTTCTACCACCTGAAAATATTTATTTATCACTTAACTATTTTACATAATTACCCATATTATACTTAAACAAAATTAAATATTTGTATATACCCAACATATAACATATTTTATCATACATATTTAAAATATAACTGCATTCAGTGGGAAAGTTTAACTGAATTTTTCTGTATTTGTGGGTTTATTATTTTTGCAATCCATGTACCTCTATGTACCTATTGAATAGGAGATTACAAATTGCCATCTTGAAAATGTCTTTTCGTTTCGTTTCTATATCCAATTTCAATTCCTCCAATACACTTTTCGCACCACAAAATCCCAAACAGTTTGCATAAGCTGTTTGTTTCCAGTTCCCGGTTTTATATAAGATTTGAAGAATGCCAACTTTCACAATGAGGTTCCTCCAATACTAGGACACAACAACAAAATTGTTTCAAGTGACTGTATTTAATTAGATGAGTATTGTTCTATCGTAAAGATCATACTTCTTGTGAAAATTTAGGTTTAATTTTCTAATTTTGTATTTAGTATTTTTTATAACTGGATGGTTTTTCGCGCTCGGTAATTTCCCATAAATTATTCATAAGAAAAAATTCTGGTCAAAATCTGAAGTACCTATTTGCGGGTAGTTATAAATCGGACAAAACGATTGTATTATTGGCTTCTGGTATCTATTATTAACTTACTACTTATTACATTATATTTATAATTTATTATGCAGCGAATCACTATATAATTTAGAATAGTGTATCTTACTATAAAACGTGTAGCTATTATTTTTTTATAATACTAATAGAAATTCATCAATTAATTTGTATTTGGTATATAAAAGAGTTAATTATTGATGTATTATAATCTAGTTCGAAAACAATACCACAGTGCTAATATATTCAAAATAATAATAGTAACATCTCAGCATTTGGCAACTTACAACTTACATAGATTTACTAAATATTCAAAACCAGAGATATCAACCAATAAGCTACAATTTATTTATCTAAATACCTACAATATAGAAAATATCATTTAATTTATTAATTCATTATTGTGAGTAGCTATTTGTGTGATATTGAATAAATCTTAAATATATATTTAATTGACGATAAAGTGATTACGACTTGTCAGTAACATAGATGATAAAATGTAAACATCTACCTGTAAGGTAAATGTATGTTCCTTTATAGGTACATAACTACATATTCCCTTTATTCAACTAGATTTCGCAGAGATTGGAGATGTAAAGCACTTAGATTGCGAGTGAAGGGAATAGTAAATGTTGTTTACGTTTTATCATTTCTGGAATGTGAAATTAGATAGCTTTAGACAGATAGATTTCATTGTATTTTAAAATATTCTTATAATAAAGTAACAAGAATATTATGACAACACTGAGAAAGCATAGTAACATTGTGATTTAATACCCTGACATTTTAACTAGTCTCTAACACAAACAAAGCATTGCAAGAATTATTCATGAAGTCAGCTCATAAAACTAATAATGAATTCATCAACATTGGAATATTCTAGAAATAATCAAGATGAGATAATAACAATTGCTACGTGGAATGTAAGATCTCTGTATACACTTGAAAGATTGGAATACCTGGGAGGGATACTTGATGAAAACCGCTGTGATATCACTGCCATTCAAGATATAAGATGGCTTGGACAAGGTTTACTACATAAACATAATTATTTAATGTTTTATAGCTGCAACAATCTGTTCCATATGTTGGGCACAGGGTTCATAGTGAGTAAAAAGTGTCATGGACGTGTAATCGACTTCAAACCGATCAGTGCGAGGATTTCGTACATCCGTTTTCAAAGCAAAAATGCGGATTTAAGTATATTTAACGCGTACGCACCCACAGAAGACGAATGTGAAGATGACAAAACCAAATTCTACAATGAACTGTGTGCTGCATATGATAATCTTACAAATCATGACATAAAACTGATCCTTGGTGACTTTCATGCGATGATAGGAAAAGAAAGTTTATTCACGCCGACCATCGGTATTCATAGTTTACACGATCACACTAGCAGTAATGGTTTGAGACTTATTGACTTTGCAAAAAGTAGAAACCTAAGGATCGGTGGTACTTTTTATCCACACAAGGCTTATCACACAGGTACTTTGGTTACTCCTTATAAATGGTTATACCAGACGGATCATGTGCTGATAGAAGCAAAACACAAAATGAAGCTTTTAGACGTGAGAGCTTATAGGGGTACAAATTTCAATTCTGACCATTATCTGGTTAAATCGAAAATTCGAACAAATTTTATTTATAATTATTTTTGATACTATTGACATGTCTTATATACATTTTAATGCCTTTTTATTATATTAAATATTTTTTAATTAATTACAAATGATTTTTAACAATTGAATAAAATGTATATTATATTATTCATCGTGTTTTTTTAAGATGCATACTTTATTGAAAGCTTTTTTTCAACTATTCCTCCGTGAATACGATAAACATCAATAAATATCTTCTTTATATATTCATTATGGCAGTACCAAAAAGTATGGCAACATTAATGTTGACAATTGACATGACAGTAGAATAACCTCGGTCCGTATCGAGCTTAATAAGTTTTATTTTAAAGTTGGAAAGGTTTTATTTACAAAGTTAAGTTATGAAATGAACTATGTTTGGACCCGAAGTGAATGAATATTGTATCCGCGGAATTATAAAAGACAGTCGAACTTCAGAACTGTATTGGGCTCATCATCTTCCAAGCGATAATCCTGTTGCTATCAAAAAAATTTACCTCGATCGCATACGAGAAAATGCCTCATTATTACAAGTAATATATTTTCTTTAATTGAAATATCCCCAGTTGAATAAATTAATACCCAGATATTTTTTTTATCATTGTAGCAAGAAATCTTGACAACACGCCAATTGCAACATCCTAATATATTACCATACTACTGTACATTTGTAAATGGATTAGATTTATATATAGTGTCTCCTTTCATGTCATATGGCTCATGTAGAGATCTTATTGATAATTACTTCAATGAAGGACTGCCAGAATTAGCCAGTTGTATAATTCTTCGAGAAACACTACAAGGGCTAGAATATATACACAACAAAGGATATATTCACAGGTGGTATAATCATAATGAAATATAGTGTATATTTGTTTTTACATGATACATCGCACAGAATACTATGAAAACGAATACAAAATTTAAGGTGTATAAAATAATAATATACTCTTATCAACATTTAATTTATAAATTACTTATAATCAGTTAAAAAATATTAAGTAAAAATCACTTGTGTGTCTAATTAGTATTTTTTTAATCTGTAGAGGAATAAGAGCCAGTCATATCTTAGTTAGTTCTACCGGTAGTGTTTGTCTTAGTGGTCTAAGAAGTGCTGGATCTTTGTTACTTCAAGGGAAGCGCCAGAAATCATTGCATTCGTTGCCACCGTCCAGTCATAATAAATCATTAATTTGGCTTAGTCCAGAACTATTGGAACAAGTAAGTTTGGAGAATTTTCCATATACATTTAGACTTTTTTAATTAAACTGCAATTTTTTTTAAAGAATTTAAAAGGATACGATGAGAAGTCTGATATTTATTCAATAGGAATGGTTTCATGTGAACTAGCAAATGGCGCCATTCCTTTTTCCGATATACCAACGACATTGATGTTAACAGAAAAAGTCAGAGGCAACACTCCACAATTGTTAGATTGCACAACATTTCCTACCGCAGATTATCAGAGTGAACCTGATGCTCCAGGTATAATTTTAAATCATTAACAAATATATGTTTTCACAAAAATAACGTTATTTGATTATGATTCAGGTGTTGGTGAAAGCGCCAGCAGTAGTGCTTTGCATGTCAAACATGTATATTCTACTAGAAAATTATCAGAAGTCTTTCATCATTTTGCAGAGCTTTGCTTACAAAAGTAGGAATTTGTGACATATTACAATTTGGATATCCTTTTACGGTGTTTTTATTTTTTATAGAGATCCGAGCTTGAGACCGACGACATCTCAACTTCTCACTCACATGTTTTTCAAGCAAATCAAGAAAGCTGACTCTCTACCTCAGTATCTTCAAGAAGCACAAACAATAGAATCTAAATCAGGTATTGTATTCAAAAATGATATCAAGATACGTACTTTTGTTTTTACAATCATGAAACTTAATCATTGAATATTGTCATTATAATATTTCAGATTTACAAGGGGATATTTTATTAGAAGATCAATTATCTGAGATGTGTCTAGAAAGTCCGTGTGACTGGGACTTTTGATATTCTGATGTGATATTTAGTTAGAATAAAAATACACATAATACATATGTATATCCAAACTATTTTTAACCACTAGTAGAACAATGTATAGACAATTGTTCAATATTAACAATTCAAATGTTTCGTTTGGTAAAATGTATCAGTATTTTCGGTTATCTTTAAAAAAAACGTAATTGTTAAATTGTAATTGATTAATATTTTATTTCAAATTGTTGATTGATGTTAATTATTTGTACATTAGAAAACACAATAAAACAATTATCACTATATGTCTACAATTTCTCTTAAATTTTAATATCCTCTTTACCATATTGTAATAGTATTACACATGTCATGTCTTTAAAAAATACCAAAAAATCATGTGTGATTTTTCCCAGTCTCTTGATCAATGAAAATATTTAATTACAACTTTTTACACGTTGCAATATTTATAATCTATGAATATTTTTAAATTATTGATTATAACTACTACCACTTTTCACTGGGAATTAAATATGAAAAAAATCTGTGAATTAATAGTATGTGGTAATAATTTTTTTTTTTAGTCAAAACTATTAAATTTTAGTATTAAATCTAGAAATTATAAATAAATCTAAAGCAAATCAACACGCGAAGTTTTTTTGTGCATACATACATATAACTAGTAGCTTGCAATAGCAACTAGCCGCACAGGTAGAGATTATTGGTAAATATTGTGACAGATGGTGGTCCGTGGTGGAGAGACTGTCAGTGTTGGTTGTTCAGTGGATGGCGGCGCTGCTTAGTTAGTCTGTCTGCTGTCTTCTGTCTGATTATTGTTCTCTGTTCTCTGTTCTCTGTTTTCTTCCTGGCCACAAAGCTTGCGAACAACACATCGCAATGGACACAGGATACATCCTCAACAACAACAGGTCTAACTTACTCGTAACGCCCTTCACATTTCACCCTTCTTTGTTCATAGTGTATGACTTTCCCCAATCATGGTAACATACATACAAATAAAAAAAAAATACTAATATGGCTCAAATAAGTTTTTACACTTGGTGTGATTAAATCCATTAAAAAAAAGTTTCCCAACTTTTCTCCACAGAGCAAATATATTACCACAATGAGGTGACATTTGGGTCAAGCGTTTCTCAGTCAATGATGACTGAATTTTCTTTTATTCATCTAGTTTGTCATTTTAGTATTATAATATAGCTGCATTCGACCTCAATATTGTTGATATCTCCGAATTATCTTCATATCGGGGTCATTTGCGTCAGTATTGTTATTTTAACATCGCCATTACGGATGTTGCTAATTCAAAATACGATAATGTTCGTAGGTCATATGAGACTCCAAGGAGATTCCAGGAAAATATTCAACATCGCTATACATTTACTCGTTTGCGTTAAATGCATATTGTTACTCTCAAAACATTTTGTGATTTTCATTTAAAATTTCTTAATATGTGTGAAACTAAATTAATACTGGAAATAAGCGATACAAGTAATTATAAACAAACATATACTTTTGAATAAACATCGCTATCTTTATATACATTTTCTTCATTATAAAAAAATGGTAGTCCGTATTAACAAATATCGTATTTGTATGGCTTCACGATGACCATTTTAATAAATTACCCATTTATTGTAAAGTAATCCATAGCAATAAATTCCTCAATATTTAATTATTTTTATTCACCCCCAGATTATTTGGAATTGAGACATTAAAATATTTTATCATTGCGTATATATTTATTTCTATTTCTTTTATTTCGTCTGGAATAGCTTGCAATATTTGAAGATTCAGAAAAACTCATCTCTTCTTTTCATCTTTATACATCCTATCCTGTCTCGTTTTTATTATTGTCGAAGTATTTACGAAAATCACCACAAGCTAAACAAGAATCAGACTTGGATGAAATCCCAGAGAGAAAAAAATCGTTCCCCAAACCACCGTAATAATAAATCTATGGTCGATAATAAATTATCAAAAATATTCAGTGATCATAAATTAATTCTTCGTTTACATAATATTGTACTTATATATTTTCGTAATATTCATCCTATCCCTCGATATTTCATGTCAATAAGTTGTTCGTCAATTACAAAATCCTTCTATTTTACGCTATTTAATAATTAATCAACGGTTAAAGAAAAACAAGATAAAGCCACATCGAATTGTTTTGATTAAACATCTGCCGACACACTCATTTTCGAGAGTCTTCTTGAAATGTGTACTTTGGCCTCATTCAACCCGAATAGAGATTATTTTTGATATTTATTCTTTGGGTCATTTAATTATTTTTTCTAACATTCCAGTAAAACAAGTCGGTCTTCTTTCGTAAGCGAATCAATACGAGTATGTAGTTGGTTGTACACGATGTTGCTCAACTCTCTTATTATTTCCACACTAATCACTCACTCCTTAAAAGTTCGTTAACATCTGACCTTGTTATCGGCATTTCTATATGATTGTATTGAACATAATATATTTTATTTAATTATATTCATGACTCTTGACATGTATGCACTCATTCAACATGTTGAGGACCAATATATATAAAATTGTGCAAAGTGTCATTGCGTTCTTACAAAGCCGATGATGATTACTGATAAATCTGTAATATCCATTTTAATGACACACTTATATAATTCTCATTAATCATTAATCAATACATGAAAATTTAAATAAAACAATTTCCATAATGTACATACGGCCATTTTAGTGTTAATATCAAAACATTTTCATAAAAATATATTAATATTAACATTAGTCAAATAACCCTTAGTTTACTATATGTATTGCCAAATCCTCTTATTCATTTCTACACCGCGATCATTACATTACCGGTCGTTAGATTCGCAAGGTATATGAATAATTTTAGATGTAATAACATTAGTAAATACCATTTATATTCAATACTATGTTGGTCTTGTAACATAAATACGTGTGATATTTTATAGTTGTTAGATTTATAATTATTGAGTCTTTTAAATTAGTGTACTTTACAACGCCATAATATTTAGTTATCTATTACATCAACTGATAATCAGCAGTCTTCGAGTAAGTAGATCAGATATTTCCGTCGTTTATTATAGTGTATGCATAAATACATACGTACGTATAAAAACTAACAATAATAATTATATCAAATCTGAATAATTTCTTAATATCCAAATTCACAAGGCGTTATAAAAAATATCCGTATGTTTATCTGTGATGAGTCTGCTTCTTTGATATTGAGACTGAGTTATATTGGGAAAACTGATCCAAAACAGTTATTTACCGTGCAAATACTTTATGTACTAGTCTACAAAGCAGTCCTGCCCGATTACAAGCAATTTTCATGAAAAACATGGGGAAAGACAATCAAATTGTTCTGGATTTTCCGGGGAGCTTGGGAAATAGCCGCCCTCATCGAAGAAAATGATTTTTTTCCAATATATATTTTTCAATGCTTCATTATTTATCATGATACATTATTCCAAGCGATATATAAAGTCCAGTGATATTCTTATCAATCTTTTGCCGATTTAGATAATTTTTACTTTATTACCGGATTACACATGCTAAATAATTCGAACTTTGCCCCTGAGTATTTATTTCTCAGTATTTTTTTCTTTCAGGTAATTGAATTAAGGTGATCATTATTGGTTTGTGAAGTTGCGGGCTTTTCTGTTGACGGTCGAAATATCAAAACAGGTTTTGTGCCGACCTCGGTTACTTGTTTTGTTAATGGACACCTAAAAGATGATCATACACTTTCGATTTAATCAAATATTATTGTAAAAAGTTGAATAATTTTATTCTGACACGCAATCAATTCGACATTGATTACCTACTTTTAATTACGTAGTGAAACATCGAAGACTTATGGGAAAAACGCACCTACTTCATATTTTCCCTATTAAATAAGAAAAGGTTAACGGGAAATTAATATGCAAATATAATGTTTAACCACGAGAAAATTGGTGGTGCGGTGGTGAATAAAGGACTCCAAGTAAACATGATATAAAAAATATTATTTCATTTTAGTTTTCAATAAAAAATAATACTTTTGTAAAGTTTAATAAATCCATTATGTTGATGAAGAAAATCAGCTGTATGTTATATTATTAATTGCATAGAATTGCTTTATAAAATGCTCTTTTAATGCAATTCAGTAGATGGCGATATAAGGCAATAATATTTTACGTCATAATTTTTATATCAATATATAAAAAATATTCTTTTATTTTAGCCAGTCGTCGAAAATGGAGTACCTAATCAAATAATATGCTTGTGTAATATAATAATTATTCTTTACCCACTGTTATTTTGAATGCATGCTAGTAATTGTTTATGTAGTATGATGAACTGCAGAATCTTGTTTTTAAGAGATTTTATATTTTGTTCGTTTGTTTCAATTGTAATATTTACAACAAAAGAGCAGTATTAGATATACAATATATTTATTTATAATAAATTTATAGTTTATGCAGATTTTCCCATTCTTTCGGCTAA
>JAGTTH010004595.1:0-46672 GCA_022606485.1 Agraylea sexmaculata
AGTTAAGATCGCCGACAGACAATTAACACATTGTTGTGTTTCAATAAAAAGCTCCTCTGGCGCAAATTAATAAATAAAAAAATAACTTGACATTGCGTCCCTTTATAAGTATTTTTTATATGTATTTAATTTTTATTTCTCCAAATTATTACAGGTATTTATGCTAATAAGCAACATTGCCTTCTGGCTGACTTTATAAGCCTTAGCTAGGCTGAGATATTTTCGTTTAATTCGACATTTACATTATAATGGTCGCAAGAAGACAATACCGTTGATATAATTTAGATTTTTTTGAATATTAAAAAAACCGCCGTGGGCGTTTGACCTCTGAATATTTATCATACGCTTCAATGCCGAAACAATCTTACCTCTCTATCCGTATAATGAAAATGCTAATTTTAGTATTTTTATTAATGTGTAAATAAGATTATATACGACATAAGGCTTCATTCCCATGAGTGTCTTCACATTTTCTTTGCCATGTTTCCGGTAGCTCTGATTTTATACGACCTTACCTATAAAAAGCAGATCGGGATTACTTTTATACGAACCGGTCTTTGCATTATTAGTCGAGTCTAAGAATACGTTTATAAACAAGATCTGTGTTTCGCGGTAAATCCATTAATAAATACGCTTACTGAAAAACGTTTTTTTTTTGTTGTACAAACCGCGATTTTTTACAGTAGTGTAATTTGTTTGAAAGTACTTTCTAGGAAGATATTAGGCAGGTGCGTTAGGTCGTGCCGGTTGAACTGCAGGGGAAAACCACGATTGCTGATTCGTGAAATTAACTTCTATGAAAATTATCATCACAATATCCGTCATCAGGAAAATTGTGGTCCGAGTATATATAGATATTGCCTTGAGCTTTAATTCTACTTTCACATTCTAAGTATAGGAATTATTTTGACAAAGCAATATATGTTATTGAGAATCTCTTTGTTACTATTTTAGTTACTATTTAATCACAATAACAGGTGCTGCTGAGAGATTATCATGTACTGTCGATATATTGTAGTTGTTAGGAGAACGGCAAGGTCGTTTTGAGAGCTGTTGTTGCACCGGTTTAGACACAAATTCTGATTGCTTTATATTATTTCAAAATATTTATTAATAAATTCGGTACATTCAAAATAATATACCCATAAAAAACATCGGATTTTAAAAATATTATTTATAATTAATATTGAGTTTTCGTGTGATAGTTATACATATTTTGAATAATAATTAAAAATAGGTATATTTTGAATAGTATTATCCACTGTACAATTAAAACACAGTTGTTAAAATAGTGTATATAATCCAATAAATGATACTTATTTATTTGTATTACATACATACATACATATCTGTATAATATTACTCTATTTAATCAATTTTATTAGTATATAATATTAAGTGTATTCATATACAACTATACAACTAGGACTTGATACAACTAGGACTTGAGGACTTGGTCAAATCCGAAGAGTTTTCCAGCTGAAGGGGCGTGTCTAAGGAGCCGCCCAGAGTGCGTGAGTGTACTCTGCTTAACACGTGTCTGACTATTGTGTTGTGATTTGACTGTTATTGTTATTTTGGCGAAATAAATCTTCTCCGCTGTGTGTTTGAGGCAAATATTGGCTATGAATTTTAATTGAATAAAATTTAAGTAGATACACCCAATTGAAAAAATATTGGACGGCGCGTTGTCAAATATATCATGATATCTTAAATTAATAAAATTAAAAATCTATATGTCATACAATTTAGAGAGAGTGGCTTCCATCTGTAAAAAGTGTATAGATATCAGTATTCTGTCGGCAATACTGAACGCATCTGGTCTATTCGTTAGAAAACTGGTCGAAAGATGAAACTGGGGAGGAAAAAATCAGCTCTGTAGGATCTAAAGAAGCTGATAAAGGAAGTAGGTAGTTATTCTTCGATGAAAAGGTTTCATTAAAAGAGCAGCTGCAGAATATATCTACTAAGAACGATTAAGTCAAGTACTGTGTGAATCTAGACGAAGTAATCTCGAATACAATAATACTTTTGATTTACCCGACAATACATCCCTCGAAAGTAAAGCTAAATTGTTCTGTTTTTTCATGAGATTAAAAAAATCGGATGAAATATCTACAACATTCTATGATTAATTTCAGCCTTCATAGAATTGCCAATGTTTTAGGAATCGATTTTCGATATTTTTGAAGTAAATTCTTAAGATAAAAATATAGACTTCAACGGAGATAACTTCTCATTCTTGGTATAACGTTATAATTTATTAAGAATAATGTAACATCTACTATAATTTTTAGCTTTATGGTAGATTTTTCGTACAGTAGAGATAAACAGATTTATAATAAATTTTAAATTTTTCTTAATAAAAAATGAAGACTATATTGTTCACTAAATAATTGTATATTAATGTAAACGGATTCGGTATATTTTTTGTGAAGGCACAATTAGGCGTAAATATTAAATTAATATCAGTTTCATATTCTATATCAAATAGTTTTTATTAAAATGAAATCATTAGGTTGATTAAAACTCTACCTTCTGTGTTTTTTAAATAAAAAAGTAGAATGTAATCATGACAAGAACAGAGTAAAGTTAAAAACCAATAAAAAATAAATTGAATGTATCGTAAACGGAGAAAAAAACACGCAAAACAAGTCAACTAACACTGTAGAAATAAAAAAAATATAGGTCTCTATGACAAATAATGGATTATGGACGAGTCAAATTATTATGTTGATTGATCTGAGTGTAATAAATATAAATAATGTTATTTTTAACAATCGGTCACTAAACTTATCAAACAATTAAGTTAATAGTGAAAATACACATGTCTCTATTGTAAATAAATATACATTATATTTTTAGGGATGTTAGAAAACTTTTATCTTATATGAGCACTTGTAGAGTAAACGATTAAGTCTAACTTTCGATGGCTATTAATTTAGCTGGTGCGTGACAAAGTAGACAACGTACACTTGTAGAAAGTTCTTTAACGTTTTCTTGTACAAGATTATGAAAATTATATTAACTGCACAATATCCAGCTTGCAGAAAGTGAAAAGTTACTAAAGAGGTGTGCGTGTCACATTGAAGAATGTGATTTAACTATTGGAGGTGACAACAAAGCGTGACGAATGACCAATAAGACATTTTATACACAAGATTCGAATAGTATAATAAATCAATATGGCACACGAAGGTAAATTTATACGAAAAAGAGGTGTTTTTAACGTATCTTATCTATGATAAGCAGGTATGGCTGTTTCATACATATCAATGCCAAAATGTTTGTAATATTGACCTGTGTAATAATAATAAAAATACACATGATTTAAAAAAGGATATATTTAATATACTAAAATTATTGTGATGTTCAACCGAGTGTTATTGAAAAAATAAATGAATTGAGGGTTTTATTACACTTCTATACCTCTAAATTGCGTCTTTATGTTTAGTAAGGGAATTAAATAATCTAAACTATCTAGAAGGAACAATGGTTAAATTAGGGGGAAGATTGTTATACTGTTTTTTACCATTGGCTATATTCAAATGAACGAAATGTATGTTAGTTACATCATGATTATTTATTTAACAATTTGTATATAAACGCTCATAAGATCTTATTTTTACAGACAAAAATAATTAATGAAAAAAAATATTTAAAACAAAAATGAAAAGTATATAAAAATAAATTATAGTATTATATAAAAATCTATGCATAAAATGTATATAAAATAAAATAAAGTAAGGTGTAGGAAGCAATCATTTATATATTAGTATATAAGGCTGCTCCTTAACAAGCCCTGTAGGTGGCAGAATTGGTGGAAAAGAGTTCACCCAGGTGCGCAAATTAAGTTTAAGTAAAAACATTCTTCGTGTTATTATAAGAAAACGTATTGGTATACTTTATTTTTAGAATTGGTTTATGTTTACTGTCCCGATTGAACAGGGGCGTATTCCTAAGGGATCTGTTCTTCTTGGCTATGTTTGCTCGTGTATATTTGTAAACCGTATAATACTTAAACTCCCAAAACATCGCATAAGACATTTTACTGTTTATATAGTCGACTGTTATTGTCTTTAGGTAACAGTTCCTTGGAGGATAACTTGATTGTGTGAATTACGTAAAGTCTCATTTTGGGACAGAATACCCTTAATATAACACATAACTTCGCAACTTAATATTTATTATAAAAAAGAGTGCATAATATATGCAATAAAAAACAGCGAATCGACAATTAAGTATGTTACTATCTCAACTCCGGGTCATTAGTCTGCTATGAGTATTATGAACCATTTGGCTCCGGTTCGAGGCCCGTTAAACCCTTCTACAGACACACTTCTCATTTTTATTTAATAAAAAAATAGCGAACGATTTTTAAAATAAACCATACTCAAGTAGTCTTTTCGATGTTTAAAAAAGAGTAATATTTATTAAAAATGAAATGGGCCGAACTGAGGGTTAAATTACACTGTGATAACAACACCCTTAATACTTTTATACCTCTAAATCGCGTTATTTCCATTAAATTACTACCAAATCTCTGTTAATGGCCTCTCACAATACAGTTCGTTCAGCGGCAAAAAAACATTTTTATAGCGTCCATTAACGTTATTCGAAAACATAAAAGGATTCCATATCAATTATAATGATGAATAAACTTTTGCACCTTTTACACGAGATTCGAATATGGTTTAAACACAGTACGTTGTATTAAGAAGTTTGTATGTGAAACTTCAACGGGTCAACCAAAGTAGTCGACTTTGCTTTCGTTCAAGCTTGTAATTTGGATCTTTAACTTTGTAGACGAGAACTATTGAATAAAAATATAAAGGTATATTACATGTATGTATATTTTCACTGAAGTTCAAGGAGTCAATATTATCCAATTAATTCATATTTTTTATTTTTATTTAACATATATATATATATATCATGATGTTAAAGAAATAAAATATGAAAACTTTCATAATAATTTTTATCATTTAATATTTTGTGTATAAACATTTTACAGTTTGGATTACCTGATAGTAGCTTCCATAATATTTTCGTATTTGAAATGTGTGTAGTTGTTATACTTAAAAAAGACACCAAATTTTTTAATAAACATACATAATGTATACTATAATACGTATTCAAAAAGTGTTTGAACGATAAAAAATAAATGTATGTAGCTCATAAATTGAAGCATAAAGAAGTAGTGATTGTTCGCGAGGAAAGCTCCAGTCATTGTAGTAGGGGAATAAAAGGAGAATGGTTTCTACACAACGGGAACCCTCTGGATTGACAAAGGAGCTTTGAGATGAGAAAAATGGCAAACTCAGCTTTTACTTTACAGTGTTTGGTTCTGTGTGCCAAATATCTCCTTCAACTAAACTAATATACTTGTAACACTTTTGTTCAGTGTAACTCAATGCATGTTTTAACACATAAATATAATATGTGCAAAAGTATCAATAAATATAATTTAATAAAAAAGGTCAATTGTGGTTTGTGATATAGTATATCGTGTGGAAGTATGGTTTTGTACTCCAATCTGTTATGGGGAAAAATCCCCAGGCAGTGATAAAAGTTTTTCGTACGCATTCAAATCAAATACGTACGTGGAAGAAAGAAAGACCTGATAAAACAAAGCCACCCATTTTTATCCGCAAAAATAACACCAGGTATTGTAAGCAGACTACATTTATCGGTTAAAATATATTTATTTTTTTATCATCTTATTTAATTAATTTCATTATTAGCATGCTTGGGTTAACCACAATACCTTCAAATGGATTGTTAATAACAGTCGTTGCTCTGAAAATTGTTATTTAGAAAAAAAAATTCAACTACGATTTATCTTTAATGCATGTAAACTATTCAATAAATAATATCTTAAAGGGATATTATAACAAAATTATTAATTTTAAATTTGCTTCCAATGATTTGGTACGATTAATTCTATTATAGGTAAAAATATTTATATACACTGTACACTGTAAGTCTATTTCCAAAGATGTATTGTTCTATCAATCATTGTAAAAACTTATACATAATAAAGAAATTGTAATATATATATTAATTCTATTGTTTGATAAATTTATTACTTATAAGTACTGATTAGACTCTATAAAAATGTTTGATGTCAAAAAAGCAAAAAAAAAATATTGATAAACTTAATTTCTGTACTCTTTCGTTATCTAAATTTAGGCATATTATTATAGTTATTAAAGTTAATTATTTTAGTGACCGTGAATGTTTTTATAATTAAAAAAAAAACACAAAAAATAGATAAAAAAATAAGATTGATAATAAGAGTCGTATTGAAAAAATAAGTATATTTAGTTTATTATTTTCTTATATAAATATTAATATACTCGAATTGTATTTTTGTGACTTTTCTAAAGTACTCTTTTGCCAACGGAGCGAAATTTTTATTCATTTTTTATTGGAAGTCGAATATGAATGGAGAATTTCTTGTACATGTGATCTAAGGTCAATGTACCGATTTTATTATCGACAATGCACTTTTGCCTTTCGTGTATTTCACTATAGAATTTTATGTATATAACTTCTATATAGAACCTATAATGAATTAAGCATCACCATAAATTTGTATACCGGAGGCAATACACCATAAACGAAGTGCATTTATTTCCCCTCATTAAAAAGCATTCTGTGTAATCTAGAATAAAAATTAATTTACTTAGATTTAACTTACAGATGATGAAATGAATAGTAATGATTCATCGTGTATTATTTTTATCGTACCTAGTTTAAAGCGAGTGGGTTTCTGGAATCTGTTAACGAGTAATAAGCCTCTTAGGTTTGAAGTACCTCGTATTTAGCAATCAACTTGTCATATTAATATGTTGAAATTAAATAATATTAGAATATGAATATATTGCAAATACATATTCAGTTTTATTATGTGATAAATGAAGGCGTTTTATACGGAAAATAATAATTTGTTACGGGAATTCACTAATTCGGTGGGAGGATTTTAATATTCATGTTTAAAATTACAACTCCTACTGATCATTCGATCATAGTTTTATGTAACTTTTGAATTTGAATTTTTTAATATGGACGACAAACTTGAATAAATAAGTACTTACTTGACAAAGGACAAGTACCTATTCTAACATTAAGTGTTTGGAGTAATAGTTTTCTCAAGTTTCAGTGTGCATTTGTTAACAACGATTTTAAAATGTATTAACTAATATATTTTTGTTGGCGACATATACAAGTGCGATTTTGTATGTAAGTTTTTTTTAAATCTTATATTATGCCTTTGATGGCAGCCGAATCCGTTATTGTTATACAATAATTTGCAACTTCGAAATATTCATTCAAAATTGCATTGTTGTGATTAAAAGGTGAGGTTCAAAAAATGTATATTCTTAACGGTTGGAATTGAATTGAATATTTCAACGTTCAATGAATGTATCGACAAAAAGTGTGTTGAATTGGTTGGCCGAAACATTCGAAAGAAACTGCAGAAAATTAATTGCAAATCGATTGTGAGCTTCCTTGTATTCGGCAAAATGACCGACCAGAAAAACATTTGAACACGACGATGAATTGAATACAAAGTGAATTTTACTTGTGATGTCTCGTCATTGTGTCGTTTTAAACCCGACAACTCTTAATGACTCATTAAAGATACTTTGTGGTTTTTAAGCACTTGTCTGCTTCGAAGAAGGACAAATATTAGTAAACCAGATACACTATGTAGTATATTTAATACTAAAACAATAATCTTTACAAGAGGTACTGTTAAAACTTGTAGTTGATTAACCGTATGACGAACAAGATTAAAAAGCATTTGATTATATTCAATAATTTTAAATGTAAATATTGCACTTTAATGGAAGATACAATGAATCTTTGTAAAATAGTCTAACATTTAAACAATATAGAGAGAGAGTATATATATATATATATATATATATATATATATATATATATATATATATATATATATATATATATATATATATGTATATTCTAATAAGTATATACTGTAATTTACTATTAATTCAATAAAAAAATTAATTCCGTTTTCACCTATTGTATATAAAAATACAGTATTAATTTCATATTATAGTTTGTTTTTCAGCTATTAATATAGGTACAACCTGTCTTTGTATGGTGTTAAATTTATTTATAGCTGAATAAATAATAATATCGTGAATAATTAATTGCAATCCTATTAAATTGTCCCAATCGACTAGTTCAACTATTCAGTTTTTAAAAATATGTGTAGAGAATGTTAATAGTTGTATAAAAAAACAGGACACCACAGTACAATTCAACACTGTCAGGATAAAAAATCTTGACCTGATATACCAAGCGTATGTAGGTACAGTACAAATCAAACCAATTGTAGCTAAAAATACAATGTTTAAATATAATATAGTTATAGAAAACTCAGTGTAACTTCTTAGTGGTTAATAGTGGAAGAGAATCAAGTCAAGAAGAGACATAATTGCCGACATGATAGATATCGAATGAGACTACTCGCTGAAGGATACTCACCACAGTAACGACTATACTCGATGATAAATTGGACTTATAAATACACTACAGGATACAAATGGACGACTCACTAATGACTGCTACTCTAAAAAAGATCAAATAGACCACTGTCCATCAATGAATGCATGAATGAGTGGAACGAAGCCCTAAAGATACCGCGACCTGGGCGTTGATAATCTCTAATGATGCACAGGTATATGATGGATAGTATGTGTGCCTTTAAAAGGTGATAATTACCAACATTATGATGGGTTCGTTAAGTTTAGGACGCTACTGCCATTTGCAAATATTTATTGAAAGCGCATTTCCATATTCGATTGTAAAACACATTGAACAAAGTAATACTCAATGTTACCATGCTTTATATTTATAACTTGTAACAACCCAACAATATGAACGTTCTTAATAATCACCCATGCATATACTGACCGCAACAAAATATTACCTAATTTAGAAGTATTGCATATTTCAAACTATTAATTGCTCATCCCTGAAGTATATAAAATGCTAATTAGGCCAGAACTAACCTACGGTGCAGAAACATGGGTTATTACCAAGACTGAGGAGGATAGGCTACTTAGGTTCGAGCGGAAGATTCTTAGGAGGATCTTGGGTCCTGTTCAGGAGGCACCGGGACTATTTAGAATTAGACGGAACGATGAGATTTACTCATTATATAAGAGTGTGAACGTAGTGCAGTTCATTAGGGCTTTAACATTAGGTTGGGTTAAAGAGCAGGAGGGATAGTATCGGAAATACTATCCAAGCCTGTGGGTAAGAGAAGGCAGGGTAGACCTAGGCTAAGGTGGGCGGACGAGTTCTATAAGGTAGTTAGGAGTTTAGGTATTAATAACTGGAGGAGCATTAAGTGGAAGATGCTGGTGCGGGAAGCCTTGGTTCATCACTGAACTGGAGTGCTTGTGATGATGATGATGAATTGATCATCACAGTATATATGGCTAGTTTCAAACCATGACGTCGAATATTCAAAACAATGCCTTCTTTTTTAGAATCACTACAAAGTTTCATCACAAAATAGAGAGTTCGGCTCTTATGATATCCGATATATACTGGTTTTTATTTGTGTAGCACAAGTACATATTGTGATATGAAGATGTATAGAAGCTGTGTTCATACGAGTGACACTCATCTGTTACGGCACATTGTTCTTCTCGTGTCATTTGCCTTACAATATATAAGAGAGTCGGCCATCGTGATAGAGAAATCCCTTTCAAAATATATAGGAGTCTGTAAGGAAAAAATCGTATTTCCAGATCTTTATTATGTACATACAAGAATATATACTTTTTAGGTTTCCTCGATGTAAAGAAATATTGGCAATTTCGTGCTCTGTGAAGACAGTCGCTTTCTTTAAAGATATGATACTATACACATGTGAACTAAAATATATACAATTCAATTGGATTTATATTTTTTTATAGGTTATGGATTTGCCTTTCACAAGTAAATTTAAATTTATTTGATCCATAAATAGATCAGTGCAGGTGCTTTCGTAACATTCAGTGCAAGATTTATTTGCCAATCATCCAAAGATCTATCTTTGGATGATTGGCAAAGAAATATTTTGTATTTAATTGATTAATTTATAAAATTTAAATTTGATATTATAGAAATAAAAATGGTTAGTTTTGCAAGATCATAACAGCAGATGTTTCAGACGCGTACTGAAAATTCCATCAAGGAAAAAATAAAAATAAATACATGTATGAACACACCACGTGCAATTAATGCAGTTTATTACAATGTGTTAATTCAATATCATTTGTGTTTTAATAGTTGCAATTTAATTTCAATCAATAGACATTGCATTTAAATGTTATGTTATTCATATTAACAGCGGTAATTTGTAATGAACATACTGTGTAATATTTCAAAATACAGCCTTCGTCTTGAGGTGAGAGATGGACACATACCTGTAGAAAAAAAAAATACTTTAATTAGAATTGCAACTTTAATTATTAATGTTATTTGTATATTTATCCCCACTACAGATGTATTTTTACATTGATCCGAAAATTCTTTATTCGAGGTATCATTAGTATCAATTTTTAAAAAGTATTTAGGGTTTATGTTATATTCTTGGTCGGTGGTATGAAATTTGGCTGTATTTTTTATATTTTCATTTTATTTCTGGGAAGGGCATTTACAAAATAAAATAATAAAAGTGAAAATAAAAATGATATGGAATAAATAATGCAAGTTTATATTTACTGATTTTATAATAATTTAACGAATATAAAATATTATACACATGGCCAAACTTATCCAAATGTTTTAAAATGTAATTGAGTAATCCAGCCTGTAATTATCAAAATACAATTTCGGGTATATTTAGTAAGAAACTCGAGGCCATAAATAATGCTTATTGAATAATCAAAACTCATTTTGTAGTTCATATCGAGGTAATATACCAAATGTTAACTGTAGTTAAATTATGTTATATCCTTATTACGGCCATGGATCATAAACTAACCCAATATAAAAATAATAATGTTTACTAGTTGAAATGCTTATTAGGTTCGTCGACTTTAAATGGTTGTATTTTAGCACGTTTCTTTGCGAAAATGTCACGGTCTGAATTATATCCCGGAAATGTATGTTACAGTGACTTAAACTAAAAAGAAAAATGAAATTTTATCAAATATCTTTGACATGATTTGGTTAAACATTAAAATAAACTGAATAACCGGATGGCGATTTCATTTTCATAAGATGTAAAATTTGAAATTATAATTGTGAATGTTAGAAAGAGCAGCACTTTGGTGCTAATGGAGTCCGAAAGTGAGCGAAAAACTATTTTTTTTAAATGCAATTTCTCAGCATATACATATTTATCCGAATGTATTCGTTTATAACTGAATTGACGAATTAATATATTTAATGGTTTGGAAACAAAACGAATAACGAGATAATCCAGTTATATGATATATTTATACTATACAGAATGCATTTACAGTGGTTGCTTTGTGTATGACGATAATTAAACTCAATTAAAAGTGTTAACATCGTCTGTAAAGTCATCGTTTGGTTTTAATTAAAATAATTTGTATTGTAACAAGAAAAAGCTCACGATACAATACATCATTAAGTGCAAAATATTCAGAGTAAAGGTGGTAATTTTATCTGGAAAGTTAAAATTAAGTATGATTAATGATTAATCAATAGTCGATTTTGCAATTTTCAATTTAGAGTTTGCCACTACCAAAAAACTCATTCCTGTTAATTTTTATTTATTTTTAACATATTATAAATTGCCTTACCCAAAACTAAATGAAATTATAACTACATAATATGATTAAGATCATAGGCAGGATTTAAAAAAGTAAATTACATATAAAAATTGGGATAAAATCAAACAAAGGGTATTTTACAATTAATGTTTTTTTTTAATCTAATTGAAGGAATAAATGTAAAAATTTGTTTTAATTGCTAGACAATATAGAAGAGTCTGAAAAATATTAATGTACACAGATAGTTTTCTGAGGTATTTTATTAGGTAATTTGCTTTCTAACAGTCGATTATAAAATAGTTCCTCAAATAAATATTGCAAATGATAGTTGGATTGCATGCATGTGGCCAACTTGGATAAAAAACTATTAAAAATTAATGTATAATTTTATGATAATCTTTATTTATCATGATTAATTGATATTAATTTAAACAATGCATTTCAATCTGGATTTTTTGTGATTAATATAATAATGCCCGCAAAATGTTGTGGATGTCTGGTTTTGACTGTTGCAGAATACAATATTTTTCCGTCGGATAAAATTAGAATATCCATAACGTTGTATGGCATATGTAATTTTTAATCTTGTAAATCTGGCATGTCGTGTCGGAAACAGTTCCACCATTTGAGACTTAACATCCGCCCAAACAATAATACTGTGGTCCTTTCATTAAGAACGGCTTTCATTTAAAGCCCCTCAAGACCCCATACCATTCCCCATAATTATTCCAAGAACATCTCACGAAACGTTCTTACGAAATATTATTTATCACGAGAAGAACTTAAATAGATTAAAGTCTGCAATGCATCATGCACGATATCAAATATGAATCAAGCAAAGACCACGTCACCTCATTAGACGCCAGGTGTGTCGGGGATATTCAAGGGGTCAAATCAAAGTGTATTTTGCATGAATTATGTCACTAGAAAATTTTAAAAGCTTGCAAATGATGCTGAACCTTGCCTGTCATTAAGGTCTCTTCTTGTCGGAATTATTTTTTATTCAAACGTGTTTTTTCATATAAAATGTAGGTTTAACTTCAATCATTCGTTGATATATGTAGGTTTATCTAAGTGTGTTACACTGTTAGAAAAAGTTTATTTTATTGCGTTCAATGGAATTCCTATTGAAGTAATAGTAAATAGAAGAAAATGTGGGACACGACCCCGTATACGAAATATTTTTATTACAGCTTTTTAAATATAAAATTGTCAATTGATAGACGCTTAGATTGGGATATGAATCTGATTTTATGTAAAACATTTTAAAATGTACGATGAAAAGAGAATTTTATTGGGCTTAAGCATGAATTTTTCTCTATAAAACAATAAAAGAGTTTGTTAGAGTTAAAAAAAATTAATATGAAAGATTACACATTTGTAAGTTTCTAGTACGGGTCATTCTCATTCAGGATTTTTTTTCTAATCGATACTATGAAATATTTAATGAAGAGATTTGAATTATTATTAACACGTAAATTTAGCAACAACGAATGCTTCTTTTGTAACAACCGTTATTGGCATTATATGAATATTTGTTTTTAAATTTTATTAATTTATTGATAATCCATTTCATGTTCTTCATGATACAGCGGTTATTGGTGGATCGTTTCATAAAATGAACAAATTTTACGATCAGCCATCGCCTGCTCCAGCGTATAATATCGTATGTGCAAAATCATTCTATGTGCTCTTAAGTCTTTATGGAACTGAGCCACATATTGTATGTATGAAATAAATGAAACGTCAAAAAATCATTAGTTAACCTTTTAAATGGGACTTTTTCGAAATAGTAAAATAGTCCTATTTGACCGGCAACTAATGTAGATTCATCTATTATCTATTACACATTTGATGTCTCTGTCAATAGAAGGTATTTAATCGGAAACTGTTATATTTTATAATAATAATTAAACCGAATTACCAGATTGAATATGTGGCTCAGTTCCATAACGACTTAAGAGCACACAGTTTTTTTTGCACTAAATATATTATACGCTGGAGCAGGCGATAAGTATTTGAGCACATGGTAATTTACTAAGCAGTCATATTACTAAGTAACTCTTTGAAATAAACCTTCCATCATATTTAGTTAATCGATTTTCATGTCTCATCAATAATTGACATTGAAATAATCAGTATTTAGAGGCGGTTTCGTCGGATTGAATTAGTAATGCGGTACTGAATAATTGAATCTTATGATATATTTGTAATACGATATAAATGAGGCTGAGAATATTGTGGCAAGTGGCGCGCTAGAATCAGTACTTCCTCTCTACTGGACACTGATCTTGATGATGGATCAGTCAGATCTTGATTATGGATCAGTCAGATCTTGCTTGCTTTTAATACTAAGCTATGCCAATATCAATGACCCCATCATCGCATGCATTCATTGCAAACACTTTCAAATTAAATCAAGTAATTTTAGACTTTTTGTTAACCGACAATCCACTACACATGACTCAATTCATAGTAAAATAAAAGAGTCGAAAGTGAAAATGATTTACAAAACCAAAAGTGTGTAACTTGATATTATATATATGAGAACAATGGGTTCTATTGTTATTATTTCGCGCGGGGAGAAAGTACTTTTTGGTACAAATTTAACCATACAAGTAGTCGAAATTTACCGTATCACGAGTACACTGTAAATATTTATTCACATAATAGTAATGAAAATTGCATTACAGTGGTACCTCTAGATACGAATTTAATTCGTTCCGGGATCATCATTGTATGTCAAAATAATCGAATCAAATTTTTCCCATACAATACCATATAAACTGCCATTAATCCGTTCCAGTCTCTCAAAAAGTCCTAGCAAAAAATAGTTTTATTAACATACCACGTGTTTTTTAATTTAAAAAGGTTTGTGTACATTTTGTAAAATCGGCAATGGATAATTTGAAAATAAATAAACTAGTAATAACGCACATAATAAATATTTATTGATTTTTACATAGACACAATTTTGGCGCGAAATTCTAGTAGTGACCTTCCATAAAAAATAGCGATCATCTATAAAATTATCGCGCATTAAAATTCGTATCTAAAATTTTCGTCGTATGTCGAGGTAGAAATTCTCGAATATTATTCGTCGTATCTCAAAACATTCTTATGTCGAGGTATAATACTATTCGGTGTATTACGCGTGTCAATATACTGTCTATTGAATACAGAGAAAGTCGAACTTGAATAGTAGACTTTGACATTTTGGTCGTATAATGGAGTTATTAACAAAGAAGATATTATTGATTGACAATATTCTGATAGATTTTTACATAAAAAGCATTTAATCCGCGGGGCTACTTCAAAGACATGTGCGTTTATGAAATTCATCAACTCATTTAATATATGTAGACGTTTTGGTCTATATGACTAGTGATTATTATGAGTATTCTGCATATATTTTTGGTAACATGTCATCAAGACATCCCGCCATTACCGGGTGTATTATATATGGGAACACTTCCTTAATAGGAAGTTCACCATCCGGTAACACTAAAACTGCATCTCAAACATTTTACCATTATGGCCTTAAGATTATTTGTTTTATGATAATAATAGAAGATAATATAATAATAGAAAGCATATACTTTAATTTTATTTAAAAAATAATATGTCTAATATAAATAGAAATATCATACATATATGAACCATGCGAATTCACCACTTTGTATTCATGGTACAGAAAAGCAATTTTCCTCATCAAATGTACTTCAAGCTTGTTTTGCGGGGATACAATTTTAGGTGTAATTAAAGATTTTAGATTATAAAGGCACTCATATTTTCACATAAAATTATTGGCTTAGAAGAGACAAGATTAAGCTTTTTAGTACATTATGATTAAAATAACTTCTAAATCAGATTCGTGGAGTGTAAATGCAGGGTTTAAATATACAAAACAATTTAAATGACGCTATTTTATTAAAAAGTTAAAAAAAAGATTTCCTATCGCTTCAATTTACAATCGCCCCTCCTCAATTTTATAATTCATATTTTCCTCTTCATATTTTTTTCTGTTGATAGTGTTGAAGTCTAGGTGGAATTCTTTAATAAAAGACATTTATTGAATGTAAGTTCTAAAATATTTTATTTTTTTGATGTGTCCGAATATACTTCCGATACTGAGTATGGTGATAAATATCGAATTAAATATTGTAGAAGGTACATAAAATAAATTTCTTTAATTTTTCTTGTTTGAAATATTCTTTCTATTATTATCACCACTTGTGTTATAAAACAATGTAAATAATTAATAATTGTGTAAATATTGAATAAGGGCTAAAATTAACCAAATAAAGTTAGCATTTATAGCCCACATCTTCTTCTTTAAGAATTGTTGACAATAAAATGTATTCATTGAATATTTGTTGGTGATTTGTACAGTTTTAGAAACGGTACTGGTAGAATGCATGTGCAATGCAGAAGCGCACTTACGCTCCGTTGACCTCTACAAGGAGACCAGCTCAACGCCTAGCCGGGCTTTGCTTAGCTTGACAACGGTTCAGGTAGTAATTATTGCATAAGGTATAGATTATAAATAATATTGGCGGACCGGGACAAACCGGTAAAATGGGTCATTTAGAACCTCCGGTCGAGCGAAGCGGCAAATTGCTTCGCGCTCGACGGCTTCAAACCGGTGCAATCTCTTGTGACACCAGATCATCATTATCGCCACATCGATCATCATTTCATTGAAATGTACTCTAATTCGATCAAGATATTACTCGAAAATATTATTCAGTAGCAGTTATACAGTAAAGAAAAACACCGCTTATATGTTTGATGCGTCATACATCTAGAAGCAGAATCGTTTGCTTCTGAAATCTCTCAGATGAAAGAATGGAAGCAAATACGAGCGCCAATCAGATCCATGTGCTTGAATTTGGAATTGAGATTTTCGTTATAACTATCAAAATAAAAAACTTCTCCCAAGTGGATGTGATGAAGTAATTTGATGTATTCGATCTCTGCAGCGATTTCCTTTATAATTTTATTTAAACTCTCTGATATTTATACACGACATTGAATGATATACATTTTCAGTTCTCATACTTATCATATATCAATTTTTATATACTTGGGACAAACTATAATATTGAATTCAAATTTTAAAAAGAGTAAACAAATTTAAAAAATAGTAATTTTATTTTATTATGTTACGTTTTAAGATTATTATGTTTATATCCGAAAGATAGATAGAATAAAAAATATTACCGATTAATAAAGCAATACGTATGTTTAATAAAAATGTAAGCCGCGCAGTGCTCTAGAATTGTAAGCAATTGAAAACCTGTTTCTTAAAAATAGTTAGATTTTGTTGCCTCCATTTTAAAGTAAACTTCCAAGAAAACTAAAATATTGAATGTGTCTAAATTAACTAAGTGTTACGTAAACGTTTTTTATTTCGAATAACATCCGAAAGCTCTAATCAGTAGTTAAAATGTGTAATGAAATGAGGTGTGATATTTGGTAAATCTGGAAGATAACCAGCGTGGGACAAAAGGGCAACAATAGGTGTAAGGGAGTACTTATTTAGGTATTTGTCCCTTTGTTATACCAAATATTAAATCAAATACCACAATAGAAATGGGGTGTAGAGTTCATACATCATCCTTCTATTGTGATGTACAGGCGATGCAGAAGATTCAATAAACATAACCCCGATGTCAGTTGGATTTAGACAGTTTATCAGTGTGTAATACCGAAAAAATTATAGAATCTCGTAAAAGAATATTTTATTAAGACTTATCCGATAAGAAGATTAGAAAAGGACGCGCAGAATGGAAATAATTAAGCATACTATCATTTTCGTCCCCAGCGTTTTTATCAGTACGATGAGTTTTTATATTGTATAACGGCTTATTTATAAAATCTTCCCTTTAAATTCGTTACAAATAAAAATGACTGATCATCACGACATAAAAAATCGTGGGGATCATGTTTTATGATTACTATTGTGAAAGCATTCAAGCAAGAGGGGTGATTTCTATATCTCTAAGAAAAACATTGCTTAGGAAATCACCTTATACGGTAATGGTGGAATAAATGAATTATCGATGAGCAAAAACAAATATTCGCGTTGAAACAAGCGGAAGAGATCAGCTGTCTATGTCAGAGATTTCCTCGCTTATAAAACAAAAAGTGAAAATAAGAAAGAAAGGAAGAAGTTTCTGTGATAAATCAATAATCGTTCAAGCAAAAAGTCAGTTCACTCTTATTTTGCGTTTTGAAGTTTCAACGAATTCGTATAGAAGTTTTATGATAATAGAGTATGACGAAAAAAAGTTTAGTACATGGCGGAATTTCTTATTTCAGAATCGAAAAACAAGACTGATCTATAAAGTTTATTCGTAAAACTATTTAAATTCAAACCTAATATTATTGATAATGAAAGTAGGTAGGTACAGAAATTGACTATTTTAATGTATACATAAGATCCTTTTTTGAGATAGGTTTAAATAGCAAAGAAAACTTTCTTTCAGTTTCCTTTGTATCTATTTTAATTTTATCGAATACACATACTTAATGGTGTTTCACAAAAAATATATTACATTTTTATTATTTATGAATATACATGAACTAAGAATATTTTTTGGGGGTGGAATTTTTTTTTATTAATTAAAAAAAAAATAATTGCTTGGTTCTCAAGGTATTTAAGATTCCAAGATGGTGGCCTAAGCTCGAATCCAAAAGCACGAAGAATTTTTGATTAGTAGTTCAATTCCATCCTGTATAATCAATTATTATCCCTAATTAAAGTACAAAAAAAAAGATCACGGATTTGTAGTCATGTGTTTATCCCCTGTAAAGGAGGTCTTTACTGATATTTATTCCAAAGTATTTTATTATAAAACATTGCAAAGTAAACGTGAACCCCTTAGTAATATCTTTAATTATGGATTAAATCATGTCACAGATCATTTGAATTGCTATTGTAGTTGAGAGTATTGTGAAGTTGAAATCAAATAAAAAAGGCAATTGAAAACATAACGATCAGCTTAACGAGGTCGTATTTCGAGATTCGCATTTAAAGTCGGCCTCAATTTCGCAATTTGGGCAGGGCAAATATCATTAGGCTCCCGGAAGGTTCTCCAGGAATCCGGAGAGCACCCTCCACGTCCTTCCTGTAATAAGTTTATGGGGACCGTCGAGACTATGGAGGTCGAAATATTGCCTCCGCCCACAGACAGGAAATGGAAAATATCTCAATCGATGGTGTCAAAGAGCTAGATGTCCATGAATAAAACATGAACGCATTGTGCCCGTTCTGGCTTCGTATATCCGAAGCCATGGAAGGCTCAGTTTCCGTGCGACCACTCAATTACTATTTCTCTAAACAAACTTTTGCAATTTAAATACTCTTTATGTATAAACACAATGATTATACAATTCGATGGTACTTATACACTTTACGATACCTTTAACTTTTCAAGGATATTATTATACATTTATTCTACAATTCTCCATATACAGGTAAGTACAAAAAAAAAATTGGGCCGGTATTCGTAATAGAATATTGTAATGAGAGTGGATGCGTTTGTTGCGTATGTGTGTACACCAAAACTACCAAGCTCTAGTCTATTCGTACACACACCAATACTATCAGATTTAGGGGTAAGTACGACTCACTAACACAATATATATACCGTGACTCCTTCCCTATTGGCGGGAGTCCCTTTATAAGGGGTTGGCCAGGCCACCTTGGCCTTTACGGGAGAATATAGTAGAGATGGTTTCCCAGGCCACCACACAGCAATGAGTACTTAAGATCTAGTTTGCTAAGCTAGATCTACCAAGTGACTCCGGTGCCGTGAATTGAACCCGGGAGTCTTCACTCACGAATTCGTTACACTAACCACTGGGCCACAAGGCGGTTCACTAACACAATCTTATACTAATAAATATATTGAATACGATCTATGTAAATATTTGTTAAATCATGTCAACGATACATTATATCACGTTTAATGCATATTTAACAATTATTCAATATTTTATTTTTAACTATGTATGCATGTTATACTCCGAGAGGATTTTACTAGATGTTGGAATTTGATTTTGATATGTAACATAAAAATTAAAAATAATCACCTATAGGGCGGCTTTGTCATACTTAATAATTCCTTCAGTATAAACTTTATAATACAAGAAATCAAAATATATAAATCTGGACACGAATTTATTAATATTTTAATTTTAGTGGGGTTCGAACCCATGAAATATCTCCTGATCTATTATGGTGTTCAATAGAAATTTAATGTCGATAAAAGTAGGAATAGGTAGTAACTATGGATTGAAAGAATAAGGAATATGTTAAAAAAAAGAGTAAAATATACATTTATCAAATAATTAACATATTTATATATAGATTTTATTCAATGTCAAAATATTGTATAATAAAATCCATATTCCATCAAAGACACGCAGACATTTTCGATATGCGTTTCTTTTCAAGAAACACGTATTTTGCGTAATCCAATATTCTCTAGAGACTACCATGAAGTTTGGGCAACATATACCCTTCATCAAAATATTATTATGGGGGAATATATTTCATAAAATTGCTATAAAAAATATTTTACGACATGAATTTATACAAACAAATGAATATAATTGGCACAAAGTAAATATTGTACTAAAACAAAACTATTTGGAATGTTATTGCTAATTTGACGAGCAAATTTATGTTATGCATTTGTGTATTAATTGGGCCTTAAATATAATAAGTGTATAAAAATATATTATTAATTATTAAAATTATATATGTGTGGGTTTAGGAGAGCAAAACCCTTCTGTGAATATTTTTCGGAGGCTTTAATTGGCTATTTACAGGGGGCATTATCTAGTAAGAATGTGCGAGCAATCAAATATATTGGCCTTTTAAGAGGATTGAATGAATGGGGTCACGCAACACGTCCATGGGGCTATCGTCTTGGATCAAAATTGCACTTTCTTCTATTATGGCTGCTACTAATGACCAACAATGTGGGGTATTTCGGGGGTGAGAAAATATTATGGAGGATGGGTTCGGTCGAGGGTTACTGAAAATAGGCCAAGGAACGCCCTTTCCATTATCTGCTGGCGATATTTATTTTATGGCGTCGCTTTTTTATTAAAGATATTCCCTTTACCAAAGTCAATTTCCCAACAAGATGCAAAAGTACATAGTAGATGCGGTAGAATTCCAAATATTTCTACCTAAACGCATAAATTTCCTGCCCTAAAGATATTTGCGTAGGCCGGCGATGAAATGGTAACCTCTTCTGTCAAATAAGACTACCTACACATCAAAGAAATGAACAAATATTTAATACATTGCATTAAAATCTAATATAATTATTATCGGCGCAGTCAAATAATTGATTTTCAATTTGATTTAATACAAAAAGAGAGAAAGAAGCATTTCGATAATGTGATTGATCAAAAGAAGAAGGTAGAAAATTTTGTTATCTCGCGAGAATATTCTTTTATTCGGTGCCTATATAAAAAAAATCCGAGGTCGAAATCCTTTCTCAAGATCTAATTTTACCTGAAATTTTTTCATGAAAATCGAAGTCCACGAATATATGTAAATAAAACAACCTTTTTGTGTCCTTCCGTATTTTACTGATAATCTATCGAAATGAAAAAACGTACATATGCTTGGATTGGATTTCTTTCAAGTTAATAAACGTCTATGTCTTGTTTTCGATTTCACTAAACTTTTTACTCAAATACACCCTGAATTAGAGAATCTATTTATGTAAATCTTGTTTGCGTCAATTCTTACTGCCTTTTCAGAATGTAAACACTTCCAAGGACAAGCTTATTAGATAATTATTATTTTTGGTCAAAGTAATGGATAGTCTAATAAAAAATATCGGACCATAAAAGAAACATATAACTATTTACAGATATTATAAAGGTGTTTGTTTTTAATCTACAAATCTTGGAAATTTCAAAAACTATCCTCGTAAAACTTTTAAATATAAAATAAGGTTTTACATTTCTGATATAGAAAATATCTATTATAATAAAATGGTAAAAATAAATAAATCCGTGTATCAAATACAAAAAATATTTACTTTTTAGTTTTATTATCAATGTTAATATTTAAATATCTGCAACTTGAACAATAAAATGACTTGTCAGCTTGACAATAAAGCATTCTTCTATTTATACGATTTAATTGAAATGATTGAGATAAGATCGGAGAAAGTACCTACTCAGATATTTTTTATAGAAAGATTGACAATATATTTGTATGATAAATGACATTCTTCTGAAATAAGGAAACTGATTATTTTATCATTAAAAAACCCGACACTATTGTCGGTATTTTTTGCTTGTAAATATGGTTGCATGTGTTTAGAAATAATAATCTTTTCTTTGACTTTTTATATTCATAATTGCAACATGATGATCGATTGCTAGTCGAATGAAAAGTTAAGATATTTATTCAAATTTCACATTGTCTTCTTTGTATGTAGGGAAATGAAAAAAAGCAAGCATCTTTACTATGTAAAAAACTATAAATCAAACAACCATACAGACATATAAAGACAATGTCATAAAAATTAATTTACGTATTTTTATAGAAGATATCATCACAATGGGTATTTTAGTATAAGTGTCTTAAGAGGTATTTTTTGCAGTAAAGTTTACGATCGAATAAGAATAATCTCCCAGGATACAATAGAATTTTATCAAAAGACAAACACAGGCAAATACTTTTTTTACCTGTTGGGCAAAGTATTTCTAAAGATTCCTTTATATGGAGATAAGAACAAGCGGCAGTCGCATTGACTACACAATATTGTATACAGGTAAAAGGGGTTGAATAAACAAGGTAATTTAGAAGATATAATTTGAATAGTATGTAATATATTTTTAAAATTTGATATCGTCGATTCAAATACGTAATACATATTGAGAGCAGAAAATTACGAAAATATTGTAATAATATATCATACGGCACATAGATTTTAGATTAAAGTTATAACTTTGAATTTTTGAAATGCCATTATGATCAACTTTTATTTAAAAAATTATTTCAACAAATGTGACAATTTATTGATTGCTTTTTGACTGGGCTTCGAAATGACAAATTGTATATGAGTAGATTTTTTTTAATGTATTATACCAAGAAAACTAACTTTTATAATTCTAGAAGCGTTTTCCAGTTAATAAGCAGATATCCACTCTAAAATTCATCCCCATCTTAGTCAGATTTTAGTGACTTGTCTTTTTTCTGCCTGATAATTTACACATACATATTTCGTAATAAGATTATTAATCACAATATAAACAACATAATGAAAATAAATGAATACATCAATCGTTCAACCCCATAATATTTTAATGGGACTAATGGAGGTTTATAAATAAATTAAGTAGTACAATTGTTATTTGTTTTAATTAAAAATATAACCAAAAATGACAAGCAGTCAATGTCACACGTTTTCGACCGGACTAATAGGTGCAATTTGAGAATTTCTCCATGTAATTACTTTTTATATGAAATGTGCATTGAAATATTGATAAACCGGTATTATATTCACATTGTGGCCGACTGACAAAACCGGTGGGCGATACATACATATGCAAATAAACCAGTCTTCGATGAAATTTTTCGCATGCTTAGAAAAAAAATCTCTTCAATTTGTATGAAACAATAATCTGAAGCGAAAAATAACACGGATTTGTATGTGTATTGAGATATTTCGAAGACACCTTCGAATACTTCCCATGAGAGTCGTTTTAGTTGATTACTTCTTTCATTCGATGACTCGAACATTTTATCAAATTGAAATATTGTGGATATTTTACAATAAACAAGCTTAGCATATGAAATACATATTTACATATTTCAGTCCTTACACTTTTATAAAGTAAAGATGCAAAAAATCGATGCTTAAAAAATTACTACAGGTGACTAAAAACACTTCATCATTCTGTGAAACGACTTTGTCTGGTTTTTGTAGAGAAAATGTCAAATATAAAACGCGACTGGCGATGATTGGTCACATTTTCAGACTACAATATAATATTATGTATTTGTATAATATTGACAAAAGAATCTAATAATATTAATATAATTGAAATTTGCCCATGAACCCAGTATTCGGGAACATTCAACATTATAATTTCTCCCATAGATATAAAAAAATGTATAAAATAAGAGAATTCAAATAAAACAATATCGGATAATTTAAATAGAATGATACAATTAACCAATTAAAAAATATATATAACCCGTGCAGTGTTCAGTGCTTCGAGGAACTAATCACAGTCATTTGCGTTAAATTAGTTGGCCATTGCACGCGTCTAAAACTTTAAAAACATAATAAAAGAATAATTGCCCGTTTATTGCAATGTAATAAATAAACAACACAAAATAATTACATACAAGCTTTTTCCTCTATGAAATTATGTTTCCAGGCAATCACCTCTAATTGCGATGGATACTTTCAAATAATATGATGAAAGCATTAATGAGAAATTGATGAATATCATCAAAACAGTTTATTTGTGTAAAATATTAATATTAATATGTAAATATACCCAGAGAATGAATATGAAATGACACTCTAATTTAAATAATTGTTACCCAGCGAACGTATCCGTAATAATAATTATACGGAGATAAATTCCAGCTTCTAAATAAAAAAAATATATATATTCCACTTCCAAAATGTGAAAGTGATACGAGAATTGGGACAAGTGGTTCGATTTGATTATTTTGATGATTTATTTTGCAAATGTGTATTAAAACTCACCGCAGGGTTGTAATTGATGGGGGTTGTAAGCTATGCACCGTGATAGTGTGTACTTCTGCACAATAATACAATATCCAATAACACAAACAATGAATGTCAGACTACACTTGAGAATGTCACAGTTAGCTCAGTGGTTTAGCACTCGCGATGTATCGTATTAGGAAGGTAAGATGGAGCACACTCGGACACAGGCGTCCTCCTCGACAGACGCACGGCGAATGGCTTTGGCTGGCGACAGGCGCTCTAATTCCAACCAGCCGTACTGTAAACACTGGCGGGAGTATGATTGTTCATTTTATATTTTACACTTGACCCTTCATTTATTACTACATATTGATAGATAATCAATATATCATCATCATCATCACAAGCACTCCAGTTCAGTGATGAACCAAGGCTTCCCGCACCAGCATCTTCCACTTATTTCTATTGGAGGACGCGCTCCTCCAGTTATGAATTCCTAAACTCCTAACTACCTTATAAAATTCGTCCGCCCACCTTAGCCTAGGTCTACCCTGCCTTCTCTTACCCACAGCTAGACCTTGTAGTCATCATCATCATCATAAGCACTCCAGTTCAGTGATGAACCAAGGCTTCCCGCACCAGCATCTTCCACTTAATGCTCCTCCAGTTATGAATACCTAAACTCCTAACTACCTTATAGAACTCGTCCGCCCACCTTAGCCTAGGTCTACCCTGCCTTCTCTTACCCACAGCTAGACCTTGTAGTCATCATCATCATCATAAGCACTCCAGTTCAGTGATGAACCAAGGCTTCCCGCACCAGCATCTTCCACTTAATGCTCCTCCAGTTTTGAATTCCTAAACTCCTAACTACCTTATAGAACTCGTCCGCCCATCTTAGCCTAGGTCTACCCTGCCTTCTCTTACCCACAGGTAGACCTTGTAGTCATCATCATCATCATAAGCACTCCAGTTCAGTGATGAACCAAGGCTTCCCGCACCAGCATCTTCCACTTAATGCTCCTCCAGTTATTAATGCCTAAACTCCTAACTACCTTATAGAACTCCCCCGCCCACCTTAGCCTAGGTCTACCCTGCCTTCTCTTACCCACAGGCTTGCTGGATAGTATTTCCGATACTATCCCTCCTGCTCTTTCCACGTCTCCAATATATACAGTTAATAACAAACCAAACCTCGGCCAAGAGTGTGACAAAACAGGCTTTAAATTGCTCACAATTGCAGAGAACTGCGTGACTTATACATTATTCGGTACAAAAAATGTTTTTTTCTATTTGAATTTTCGGATATTGACAGAAAAATAATAAAACACAATAAGATTAATATTTTTTGAAATTTCCATTCAATACCAATACGGAGAGCGTGCACAAATTTTTATATATATCACATTAAAACCTTTTTACATTGTTCCATCTTTTTATGTTTTTCTTCTTCTTTTGATTTATTGTTAATTTTTTTTTAATTATATATTTCGTGTTCCAACTGACGAGTGCTGCACTATGATCACTGCTACTTGGGATCCCCCGTAATGCTCTAGTGGTACTGCAGTATGATCATAATAATATACCGTTTTGTGTATACAGGGTGGAGTTGAATTGAATTAACTGAGGATATTATAGTCCTTAGACCCCTCTACCACCCCCTATATATTATAATCTAGGGGGTGGTAGAGTTCAGTGCACGTGCAGTGTTCCATCATTGATACCAATTACGAAAACAAGTTCATGCTCCCACTAATATGTAACAACAACCAATAAATTGAGTACTAATGTACTCAATTTATTAGTTGTTGAGGGTCGGTTTCTTCAAACAGTGAGCTACCTAACTTCGGTTCATTTTTGTGCAATGAGTATTTTTGTACTATAGTAAATGCACTATTTTTAATATTTGACTATCGAGTTAGGTAGCTCACTGTTTGAAGACATAGATCGCTGGTTTGGTAAATATATTACACAATAATGATAATAATATATCACCAACGATGGTTATTCTTAAAGAATATAACCAAAAGCGCAATGGAATAACATAACTTGTTCGTATAAAATGATCAAAAAAATATAATAATATAAACACAGATATATCTATATAAAGAGGTAAAACGAGGATATAGTAAAGGTTGGCTATGTTGGTGGTGTTTTTTTTATTTTTGATTGATTAATTGATTAGTTAAATAATTTGACTCTTTATAAACCTAACAAAAATAGTTTTCTAAAAAGTGGAACTAGGTTTCGAGAGATTTATTTTATAAAGATAAACGCCCAAACTAAAGCTCATTCACACATGCTGTACTAATTATTTACTATTATTAGATATCATTGTGGTTTGTGAATATTAAGCGGATTTAGGTTTGTTAATATGCTCTTTCAAAAAATAAATTACAAATTTAATTAAAGTTAATATTACACCGTAAAAATATATTAGGTGGCTTGTGCTTTCCTTGAACGCCATAGATCGAAGAGAGACAGTTATTTGACAATATTGTGGGCAATTTATTATGTCCAGGTTCCAGGTTTGGTATTGTGGATACAGGAAGTTGCAGACCAGGACATGAAAGAGAGAAGTGTCAGTCCTAGCAAATTATTGTTATTTGGGGCCATTGTTATTTGGAGATATTCACCACAAGGGTCTCTTTGAGGAAATCTCTTGCTAGAGTTGTGGTGAGTCCAAGTAATATTATCCTAATTTGAGACGAGAAACTTTTGAAGCTGTTCAAAGTATCCAACATTACTTAATTGAATTTATCAGATAGATTATTTCATCACAATTGTAATTAAAATTTTATTTAACATGAATTAAAATGTGACTTTAATCGTTAAATCGACTCAAGTTTGACATTTACTCTCCAATATCATTTAATAAAGTGAACCTGCGCAATGCTCCATTTGATTGTGCACTCATTTGGCTACATTTGCCCATACATTTTTATGGAGTAAATTTAAATTATGCTCAGACGTGCTAAAAACCTACTTTTCAACTTCATAGATGCGATAATATATTCTTTGCCCGTCTTTTGCTGCATCTTTTTGTAATTCTAATATCCTTTAACCAATTTATCATCAATGATAAAAGACCAAGCTCAATATTTTTATTTTTAGATTTTTAATAATGCATGTTACCTAATAACGAATTTCGCATACCAAAGTGTAGTTAATTACACAATTACGAAATACGATATTTTATCAGTGATCTTGATGTTACGGTATGAAAATTTCTCTTCGTTACATTCATGAATAAATTTGTAAAACAATTCACACAGTTCTTGTGTCAATTATCTAATTTGACAATATAATAATCTCATTGTGATATTATGATTATTGTCATTTGAATCGTAGAGCTTATGTCACACGAGGTGTCATCTTCTCATTTTGAAAGTCAAACAAACAATGGCTTGATATTTATTATAATAATACACTTTTTACACTTTCAAGAAAGTCAACATTGTATTGTCTTTTCGCATGATAGATGCGAGACTTGCGTGATTAGAAATATTATATTTTTATATCATATCAATCACAAATCTGTCTCAGAAATTTTCACGTTTATACGTTTTATTTTATGCCAAATTCCTATGGTTGAAATTTTGTGTTATAACAAATTTTAAAACTAAGGCATGAATTGCATAATAAGTAAAATTTTACCTCATTTTTAAGAAATCCCAATGTATAATAAAACACGACACAAAATCCTAATTATAGATTTTAAAAAGACCCGTTAGAGTACTATACGTTTTAATAGTGGTTTTTTTACAAAATAATTTATAAGGATTTATCGTCTCTGTTGAAGAATAATAATTGGTAAAAGAGATTATAGAAGAAGATTTTACCATTTAATATTTTAATAAAAAAAAATCCAATTATATGAAAACAGTGTAATAAGCCATATTTTATATAAATAATAATAATTATTTTCACATATGTGAAGATATTATACTTAATACCTACATTCATATTTGTTTTTATTTATTTTTCCACAATAGTATCCATATATGGAGTAATATTTTAACAAATCATATACTTATATTCTTTTCTTCTTAAATATATGAGCTAGAATTTAACCTAAGTGATACATTGTTGAGACAATAGCTTTCAACCGTATTAAAATCTTCTAAAATCCTATTGTGTCACAAAATATAAAAGAGAAGGCAGGAAATAAGCTTAAAATGTATGAAAGACTTTACAATTAAACATGTCGTCACCGACAAGACTATTGTGTTAAATCATTCAAATATCGCTTTGCGTAATAAAAATACAATTTCCTCCCCGGTTGAAATGTCGTAAATTTTTTTATTGTTGTTCTTTTCGAATTGTTTACATACAATATACCACGATGATTATGACAAAACAAAGACCTTGTTCGAAAATCAATAAAATATATTTTAAATAACGGATATACGCTGGACAATGCTAGTTTTTATTCTACAACCTTTTTTTTGGATAGTGAGAAAAATATTTAAAAAATTGAAATATCATAAATGAAAAAATCTTCTTTATTAGGACGGAATCTTTGATATTTTTCTGGCTAGGTTTTCTGATTCAATGAATGCAAAATTATAACAAAAAAATAGATAAATAAAAACATGTAGATGGACTAATCTTTTTGCTATATTCGGAGGGTCAGGTCGTATAAAATATAAATAGGTACAAAAAATGTAATCGATTGGTAATTTTATGATGGCTTTTCCGTGAATTATTTCGTATATAATTCCAAGAGCTACATCTAGTAATACTTATAATAAATATATTTTTATTATAATACGATTATACAATTTTTAAGAACATCGTTCAGGTATTCGAGGCATCCGTTATCATCTTCCTAAAATGGGCGTGTTTTTAACCGGAAATTATCAAATAAAAATATTTGTGGTTAGGACAAAAAAAACAAGTTATTTTACTAATTAATAGGAGATGCGAATGGATTGTCAGTTTCGTACATT
Source organism: Agraylea sexmaculata (assembly GCA_022606485.1). NCBI lineage: Eukaryota > Metazoa > Arthropoda > Insecta > Trichoptera > Hydroptilidae > Agraylea > Agraylea sexmaculata. The sequence goes on from JAGTTH010004595.1 coordinate 29,458, forward strand.
TATTTGCAAATCGCTCAATTTGTAATATACAGTGTTAATCAAGTTGCATTTCAAAACGAAATTCGTATCCTTTTGCATCATATTCACGATTATATAAAAAAATTAAAGTCCCACTCATATTATCTTATAATAGGGTGACCACATTTAGGGAGCAGTTCAATCGATTCTTATATACTTATCAGAAACTAAGTAAAAAAGCAGCAGTATAGCGAATTGCTGGGTATTTTTGCGAATCATTTGAGTTTGAACAAAAACCAGTTATTTAAACATAGACAAAACGGGGGTGAAGAGTTATCACAATAAAAATTTACACACCTGTTGTAATGTTAAGCGATTCAGATTCACATCCAATAACTTTGTGCGAATATTTTCAAAGTGTTCAAATTGAACGGGAATATTTTTTATTATAAAGCCTTTGACGTTGAAAATGGTTAATTTGGTGATCGTTCGATACTTTTGTAAAAATTTCTCCATTCGAAATATGTATTATGTAAAACGAAAGCATTTATATATCTATCATAGACCATGTGAATAATTTCAGTATTTTAGTAGTGAGTATTTGTAATTGATAAAAAAATGTAAATTTAGCAATCCACTTATATTATATAAAAGGAAATTCTCTTCGTTTTATTTATAAAGTAATTTGTAATACTACTATGCATTTTTCTATTCAACAGTGGTCGTGTTCTAATGATGTTGAATTGAAATTGCTTATTATTATAAAATCAAATTTGATTTCTCAGATAATTTGTAAATAATTGAGTGATGAGCATTAAATGTAACAAATTGCTATTCGAAATAATAATTGAACCTGTGACTTTCAGGTCAAAGCACCCGCTTGAGATGAATCAGCCGATTTGACTGGCTCGATTAATACCTAACACTTTTTATCATATCCATACTTTTCAAATCAATAATTATGTACTCCAAGCGACTCTTAGGCGACGAGTGATGATAAGCGAGATTATGAAATGTATTATACTAGAATATTTTAAAGCTGGCTTTAGTAAAAGAATAATAAAGTATTTTTGCAAGTGAAATGTTTGGACCACCGCGCAAGTGTCTTTGAAGGTATGGCCGGCCGATGCAATCCTCTTTGCATACTAAAGTGGCTTTTATTCTTCTATCCTGGACAAATGGACCATCTTCTGAAGAAGTGTTCAGCCATTGACCCTGTCTCTTCATTCTGCTCTATTGAATTCTCTGCACTGAAGTCAATTAAGAACGTGAACTCGAGTGTCACACGCACGCGAACGGGAACACGATCCTCCCTGGCTAGAACCTCTAATTGTTATATCATTTCAAATACAAAAATAATTATATATTTTCCTAGATATCATATACATAAAGATTGGTCATAATTTATCATAATATTTTCTACATAATGTGCGTAATAACCACTTGTTATTGTGTACCCGGTCCGTGCAGTTGAATGTTCAATGTTTACATTTTTGTTTCTATTTTTTATCAATTTTTATTTAATATTTTTTATTTTTGTATACTATTACATAGCTTATTTATTTGTCATTTGTCTTTTTATCTATGAGAGAGAAGATATATTATATTTTATATGGACTGTGGTATTATCATGGCGCTTTGGAATAGCCTTTTGTAATGCTCTTGTGATATTGCAGTCCGTTTTATTTATTAATTTATTTATATACGCTCCGAAGAGCTTTGTACAAATTTTGTTGTTGTTTTTTACCGACTTAATAATCGCCTTAGTATTTACTTTAAAATCCAGGAAATCAGAGTAAACCTGTATCAAGACAATCTATCGGGATTTTATTCATATTATTACAGATCCTCCAGTCGTAATAACCGATCAAATCTGTTTGAAAAAAAAATAGTTTGAGCGGGATTTGACTCCATTACCAAAGTATTTGTAGCCACGAGCTTCTTAACCCCCGATCTATTACGCTGGTTACTTTAATATTAAACAAATAAATAATCGCCTTAATATTTACCATAGAATCCAGGAAATCAGAGTAAACCTGGATCAAGAAGATCGGTCCTGATTTTATTAATATTATTATCGATCATCCAGTTGTAATAACTGAATAAATCAATTTTCGAGTTAATTTCAAAGCCTCTTTTTAGGAACTTACCCATACACTTTTAAATATGTAATCACACACTTATTGTGAGGTTGCATTTATTAATTGGATAGTAGTATGATATTTTTTTATTTAATTTGATTTTATATACGTAGTGTGAATAATACAAAAAATACTTATGAATTAGACTTAGGTGTACAGAATATATACACATTTTCACCTATAACTCACATTAGAATTTAATTTTTTTTTTATTTGATATGAGAGGTATCTAATATTAAATAATAAAAAGTATGGGGGAAAAAATCTATTATTAATTAAATAGCTGCAATAATAATTCAATTAACTATTACTCATTATGCACATGTGTCATAAATTGTAAACGATTTGCATCAAGTGAAATGATTGATTGAAAATCATGATTTATTTGAAGCACACGATATCGCTAGACCGAAACAAATACACAATCGGAATAAATAATTATTCTTGAAAACTAAAAAAATTGGTCGTTGCCTCGTTCTAAATAGACATTGTTTGACATTACAATGTTTATTGATGACCCGAAGAATTCATTGACATCACTAGTCATTCACCTGTAAATCACGTGCCAAATATTCTATTATAAAAAGATGATATTGTAAAATATTACAGGATAATTGGTTACTTATAAAACAACTTAACCACCAATATATGTATATTGTAAAATAAATAAACACAATTATTATACTAAATTTATGTAAAATACATAAATTATCTTTTTCCGCCACACAATGGTATAATTTTATATAATGATTAATTTATGGAGTGATTTTATCTATGCTTGTAAAAATGTTAATTATTTCCCATAATTAAAGAGCATCATGAATACATTCAGTTTTTGTAAACATCAAAAATACACTTTAAAGCACTAATATAAATATTTTAAATTTCCATGTAATTTATTAATTGTTTAAAACTATAGAGCATCTTACTTTATCACGGTACCTAAAATATGATATATTTAAATTAGGCTCATAATTTTATTTATTTTTTGAAATGCTAATTTTTTTCCACACAATGTGTTTTGTTTACTTGCTCTTGAAAATAATTAATATCAATTAGATAACAACAATTGTACGTTATGTATGAGAATGTTTTCACTAATGTTAGAGCGATTTGTGAAATCTTCCATCAGAATCAAATTACATACTCTCTATTTTAATTTTAATTATTAAATACATTAGAACCGGTGATTGTTGGATTTTTCCATCAAAAATTACATATTCGAATGACTATTATGTAAAATCATATTCATATATTGTACGCGAGTTATTACCATTACAATTTATTTTTAATTTTATTCTTCTTCAATGGGTTTATAATTAATCACTTAATTATTAATATTTATTTATTGGACTGGTGTATTTATATAACGAAATTTTCATTTCCGTTTAGTTTTCAAATGACAATAGGTTTAGGAAATTTGCTCACAATGGCGACGTTTTCCCTCGGAAACGTTTAGTAATCGTCCATCGTTTATTTTACTCTCTTGAAATATATTTAACTTAACCATTGTATTACCAAGAAAGTATCTAGGATTTCAAAAATGCATCTTGAAGCCTTTTTTATTATATAGTATTGTAATTCCGAGATAAATCGTTTGACTTGAATTGCTACAAGTATTAAGTGTGAATAAATGTTAACAAACAGTAAAATATATGTACATTAGATTAAACACATTGAATGCAAATCAAATAAATTGAGCGTGGTTAAATTGATACGAATCAAAGTAAGTAAATACTTCTTAAAAAAAGCTCTCCCGTTTTTTGTGACTTTTCTGTCACACTTGGAGAATTTTTATTTATACAGAACTGGAAGATCTTAGGTACTTAAGCAAGTTGAATGTTTTCTGACGACTGATTCGATTTCAGGTAACTTTTTTTGACGTTTTATTGATTTGATACCGTAGTTAGTTCTTACAAAAGAGAAAAAACAGAAAATACTTAATAATATGATTTATGTTATATTATAATTTAAAACCATTTTTAATGGTTAACTAGAAAATAAATAATAATTATTTAATACGTCTTATAATAATAAATTATTTTTTTACCTATAACTAACATAAGAATCCATTTATTAAAAACAAAGGAAATACATATATAGGTATACAAAATATCATTGAGAAGAAGGCAAGACGAAAATAAAGGAGTTAATGAAAAAAATGAATTTATTTAAAATTCTATTATAAATTCATTGGTATTTTTAGGGTTCTTCAAATTGAACTTCAGTTAGAATCATATACTTTTATAAAAGACACTCGTTTATTATATGTGTATTTGTATTTGTTTTGACAAATTCTAAGGATCATTGTTTAATTATAAAATAATGATTTTACTTTTGAAATATCATTATAAGAAAAGCTATAAATATGTGCTGTTAACTAACTACACATATAGTTAAGGTACTGTAATTATCTGTTAAGGTTTTTCAATATAGTCTTCAGTACTGTTAATTGGCATTGAAGGTATTTCCTTCCGTTTCGCTCCGTCAAGTAAACGTCACTTTTGATATTTGATGTTCTTACAATATTCTCACTGTTTAATTTGAATGACGTATCCAACTAGATCTGTTGACATATTGTGTGATATCCTTCTTTCTATCTTATTGTTCTCACCATTGTTCGATGACAAAGTACAGAAGCCCAGACATTTATATTATTGACCGTTAACCATTTTATATTTATAATTAGTCTTTGTGATAAAAAAATTGGTTTGAATATATAATGTAGCATTATAAAATTATAAAAGCCTGCATCTTTATTCAATTGCATTAATTTTTATGAAATGTCATAAATTTTTTAAACGATTATAATCGTTATTCACTATTCATTTTTATATAGGATTACTAAAATTACGCATATGGTTTTATCTCATATATAAAATTTTTAAATAGAAAAAAAATATAAATATTTTTTAATATTGCTAATTAAATAATAATCATCACAACGGACTTATTATTTCATATAATCTGAAATGTATGGATTTAATTGACGTACTCTTGTAAAAATATGAATAATTTACCAGTCTAAATAGATCAGAGGATAAGGCGCCACAAATAATGTGGTCATGGGTTATTACGACTGGGAGACAGGAAATAATATTAATATTATCCTAATCGATCGTCTTGATCCAGGCTTACTTTGATTCCCTGGATTGAAAGATAAATACTGAGGTAATTACTAAGCTGCGTAGAGCCGCTATGTCGGTGACCTGTGTAACTAGTAATAGTTGAGATCACCGACAGACAATTAATTAAAAAATTGTAAAAAAAAACCTTCCAAAAAGCCCCTCGAGAGTATAAAAAAAAATATATATTCTTTATGTATGCATCCATCATTATTTTCATGTTTGTGTTCATATATGTAAATAAAAAAAAACATTTCATTTCTATAGAAAAACAAATCAGTTAACTTATAGTATAAATTACAAGAGTAAATTTAAAAAAAAGTTAATTAAGTAGACTAACGATATATCTTTAATCTTTATTTATTTCATTGCAGACATGTCAAAAGTTGAGTATCAATCAATGTACAGGAAAACATTTATATTAAAATATGCGAGTTGAATATTTGTTTTGTGTACCCTCTTTACCTAAGGATTTTGATTAATCTGACAGATTTTTACGTGGGAACAAACGATATATTTCACGGTTGCTTGAATCTCGATCTACTTAGACAAATCGGTGTTTAATATTGATGTTATGAGAGTTTTTTGGGGTATACTTTCTTCCCAGGTTGAAATTTGATTCTGTTATGCATCACTTAATTATGAAGTTCTGATTTGCTCCACTGGATCGGCAATAATATCCATAGATTTGATGATTGAATTTACGCTTTCTTGAAACATGTTTGGGATGAATATATCTTTGCAACTAAATTAAGGTATCACATTTGGAAAGTGGAAAAACTATTTTCATTATATACCTTTTTTAATCGAGATCTCAGATTTAAGATTAGATAAATACAATTTTAATACATAAAATATTCATGAAATCAATAATTACTATCCATAATGTTCTTACAAAATGAAGACATCAGTTGATTGATGTACGTACATATATATTTAAATTATATCCACTCAATCTCCACGTACGAGTAATGTACCGATATAAAAAAATAAATGACCATTATTTAATACAATATGTTTATTATCAAAAATCACTCACGTCGAATCGATTTAATGAAGACTGTACCACAGCTAATTTTTAATCTCAGCAAATCCGGTTTTCGTTGATCAAACATGCAGTTTTTTTAACATATTTAATACATGCAGTCATAAAAATAATATAAGGTGTTAAATATCATAAAATTAATGTCGATTTCACCAATTTCCTTTTCCACAAATGGTTGAAGATGGAGAGTGTTATGTTTTTTTAAAATACAATTTTAAGAATATCGAAAGAAACGCATACGGAAATTCCCAAGATCGTGATCTCTCTTAATGGTGTTTGTTTTTAATCGCTTAGAAAGCTCATCTGCTAAAACATTCTTCGGGTTGTATTCGAAAATGGGAAACAATTAGCAGTACTTTAGAGAATCTCTCTACAATTGTGAAAATATCGGATTCAGTAGTAAACGAGCAATTGGCAACCACTTATGGAGGTTTACGGCCATTTAAATACAAAGAAACACTGACAACTAAACTTCTATTCACTGCACATACAATTTAAAAGATTACATACAAAATAATATAATAAAAATTAAATAAATAAATATAGCAACATTCACACGCGTGATCATATCAGACCATAATTTTCTATACAACACATGTCAACTCCCTTCATATGTATTTTTTATAGAACATTGGCTTTATTCCGTTGGGAATATGTATTAAAACTTTTTAGATTGTAATACTTTATATAGAAAATATTTTATATAACTTTTTAAGCAATTATGCTTGTTGTATTATCAATTTAAATAAGGCTCGAGAATCTCTTACGGCCCATAAAGAAATAAATATATTATGTTCAACTATTATTAAAGCCACAACCGTGCGATAGCGTGACGCCAGGTTGGTATTTATAGAGGAGGGATATTGCTTAGAAAGAATATACACTTAATAAAATCAAACAATATACAATAAAAGAAAAATAAACTTTGAAGACTAGTGATTAAAAATGTATTTAAAATAATTGTTATTTTTTTCTTTTGTGTGTAGAGCAAATTTCAAGCTTTAGACAGGCTTAGAATTGAGACAAATAACCTATGGCTTTGATTGGTTACACTGCAAATCTTTAATATCTTTAGTCACAAATATTTGCTATACAAACATAATATTAATAGCTTAATTTATTTCGGTTTATACTAAAAAACATATGGGCATATTTCATTAACCAGTGTTTTCGTTTTCATATACAATACACATTATAATGATGCAAAGGAGACTTGATGAACTCCTTAATATTATTATTTATACTGATATATCGTATAAAATAATATTTCTGCAAGGATTGAGTGTCTTCGGAGCTATGGGACATCATATGGAGATAATGGTCGATATAAACACGCGTGATTGGAGCCATTCCGATAAGGAAGCTTAGAATACCAAAGATATTCCTCTAAGAAACTCTTACAGCATTTCTTTTTTACCACATAGAAGAGCTTTTCAATGTTTGAATGTGGCCAGGAAGTCCCTTTATGGGCAATAACCAAATGCCTATATGTCCAGCTGCTTTATAAATTATGCCAATTGGACATATTCCGCAGATTCTTTTATATCTATTATAACAATTTTACTCTTTTGATTGCTATCAACTATGTATTTATTTAATAAATAATATTCTGATTTATAAAACATTTCAATTTATAAATTTAATGTAAAGAAGACTTACTCTTTGTTTCAGTTGTTTGTAGAGTAGATCGTTGTTCATATTGCAAACGATAAAATCATTATTAAGTATATACTCAAAAGATAAGGCGTTTTTAATATGTTTTCCTGGATTGTAATGTGTGTCCTGTGTAACTGTAATATTTAAAATAATCAGTAACAGGTTAAATTCAAAATAAATTCACATTAAATGAAAAACCAAATAAGGCTAACTAAAAAGGTAAAACATGTGTTGCTATACCACGAATTACCACCACCATTCACGATATTTAAACATATTCAATTTATTATTTATTTTTTAGAGAGGGTTTTTTATACACAACAACGTGTTATTTGTATGTCGGTAATCTTAACTATTACTAGTTACACAAGTAACCGACAGAGCGGCTTAATGATAGTCTCAGTATTTACCTCACAATCCAGGAAATCAGAGGACACTTGGATCGAGACAATCGATCGGAATTTTATTAATATTTTTCCCAATATCCCAGTCGTAAAAACCGATTAAATCAATTTAAAAATTCTTGATTTGAGTGGGATTTGAACCAATGACCACAGTATTTGTAGCCACGCTTTTTATCCCCCGAGCTATTACGCTAGTGTGTGGTGGTGATAATGTTTCAAGAATCAGATGAATTAGGGTTGTTGGTTCCATTTTTAATTTTAAACAATTGAATTCTCCACTACTTTTCACGAATAAAATATCATGAAGTTTAGTCTACGTCTAGTCTAGTCTAGTTTATCCTGTTTCGGTCGGTAATATTTTTTAAAATATTTATTGGTGGTAGTCGATGATTTTAATCAATCAATGACAATGAGTATGGATTCTTCAGGACAAATGAAATACGTATAGTAGTTGTTATCTTTATTGAGAAGAGAGTATCAAAATGCAGGTACATTTAAATAATCTTAAGCGTACGGGAGAGTCGAAGACATGTCGGCAGTCGGGTATAAATTTAAGTGAAGTTGGTTGAAATATAAATCTTAGTAGAAGAGTGGTTGTTTCCAATAAAGCGGGTTGCGATGTCTCGAGTAAGTCCCTTTACATAAAGTCATGTCTTGTCTGTCAGATGATGTCAAGATGGCCGACGGACTAACTTCGCAGAATCCTCCCGGAGATCAACATCGCGTGACGTCCTCGACGCACATTGGACTCACAATCATCTTCATCAATCATAAAGCTACTCCTTCTATTGTTCTTATGAGATAATATATATCTGGTATTAAAGAAATTCATAGAGTATTTAAACTATACAAATATAAGATTGACATATCAAGTTCAACCATTACCCATTTAACTAATTCATAATACAGTACTTGTCGATCATCGAGCATCTGACAATCTTAATTGGTCACGTTTTATTTTAATAATAGTTTCCTATTAACGTGATCTTAGTAACAAGGCCATGTCAACGCTTAATAAAACAATTTTTATTGAATATAATTTGTGTTAACTTATAAAGATTTTAAATCCGAATCTGGTACTTTGTAGAGATAAAGTCAAACTTTAGAAATGCAAACCGAATTTATTATTTAAAAAATATAACAAACTATTTTTGACCCGTTTTAAAATATATTTCCCATCTAAAAATATTTAGAACGCATTGGATTATTTCAGTGAATCAGTTACCTACTCACAGTTAATAAAAATCGTACATATCTACAAACTGAGATTTGGCTTTTATTTAAGACATTCATTATTTAGTTTTTAATACATTTTTTATGAAATTAATGTAATATATGCATATGCCATACATTTTCATGAAATATCTTAATAGTTAGACTATGCTATAGATTCAACTCAAAAACTATATCTACATATTATTTTATTGGGTCAGATACAAAAAACGTACTACAAACTGATAGTTCTGAACATTTTTCAAATATTTGTCATTGGCTTGCATTTAATTCATATTCATTAATAATATCCCATATTAGTTTTTAGTATATTTATTAAATCAGTAGAATATATATTTCATACATTTTATGCAACATCTTAATACTTAAGCTAGACTATGCTATAGCTTTAACTTCTGGTCGCGAGTAAAACTACATATTTAACCCAAAAACAGATTTTATTGTATGTAGATCTATTAGAAATCTTACGATCGTCATTATGTAATTTAAAATTATATAAAAAATTCTCACGGACACAATTAGGCTTATCAGTATATTATTAGCTTTTGATAAGCCAAGACCTTATCCGGCCAAATTTTACTAGGAAGTTAATCAAATTCTCAAAAAATGTTTTTCTGGGTAAAACCCCGCATTAATGTATCGGTTAGTAGACGTTAATTCCTTTATATAAAATTATTTAAATGATGTAACTTAATATATTCAGTGTGCGTTTTTAGTTTAATGTTAGTGGAAGAGTTTATAGTTTTGTAGTCAGTAGCGAGGAGACCTGCGGGTTTTACAATGTTCAGATTACGTCCACTGTAATATTTTACTATTTCTTATGCAAATATATGGATATTTTGACTTGTGATATAATGTTGGATTTATAATATCAGGAATGAACACACGTAAAAAACGCAAAGCAAAATTGAATTGCATCACATGGAGGATATGCATTGGAATGACTAACTACCCTGTAAAAATCCAGTCACGTAAGATCCGTAAGATGGATAAGGTCTTCAAGATCTTCTAGGTTTGTTGCGATGATGATTTTTTAAACTTATTATTACATGTCATCTGGAAGACAGTAACATATAAATTGTTTTGCAAAAAAAATCGTTACAACGTATCAGCGAGGTGTTGTATTATATTTACACTGATACGGAATTATACACGTTGTTTAATATATTTTGAACTGATTCAGAATCTAGATCTTATACCTAGGATTAAGGTTATCTAATATGAACCCAAGCTAATTGCATCTTGGTAAACTTCTAAACTAACATATTGATCCGGGCCTATTATTTTAATAATATTATATATTAATATCAACCAATCATACTTACAAAGGACAGTCTTAACATTGAAGATTTAAATACCATTTAATTTGTTACGACTTCTTAATAATAATGTGATGTTCTATCATTTTTCTACATTATTGTAAAAACATTATTAAACAGTTTTTGTGGTGGTAACTTCGGGTAAGATATATTTCCTGTGTGTAATAAAACAAAGAAAAATGTTGTTTTATTAGTAATAGGATATATAAAAAAATAAAAACAAACGAATTTGTAACGGAATTTTTTATCCGAATAGTTTTTTCGGTTTTTTAAAACTTAAAAATGTACTATATTAGTCCATATTATTTATTACAAACACGCTGTCATTTGTTATTATGTATACGGAATATTTATTTAGACGATGATGTTTTAAATCATTTTTTTAACGCCCAACTGAGCTTTTAAAAAAAATTATAAAAAATGTCTGTGTGACAATTACAAAAAAAAGAAAACAAATAAAAAACAATGTTTTTAGCAAAAGTAAAAAAAAGAAAATATAAAAAATGTACAATAAAAAGTGTTAACACATATTTATCATAGGACTGACTTTAATATTTAAAATAAATACGTGAATCGATAGTCTAGTACAAAGTAATGAGAAATTAATAGATAGTCAAAATATTTATTATAAATTAAGGATTTACATTAAGTGCACTTTTAGAATTAATTTTCGATAGTTTGTAAGGAAGCGTCATGAACAATATTAGATTAAAAGTTTTTTTATATATTCGGTAAGGACTTCCTGTTTCCTGCGATACTACAACGCCTACAGATTCACGTGTCAAATCAAGATTGACTTTAAATAACTATTATTATAATGAAATAAAAGTAATTGATGTTATAAACAAACTGCCGGAACATTCCCGAGAGGGTGGGTGGAATTTGTTAAATTTGCACCGATGATGATTCTTCTGGTTCCCATGCATCGGGTGATGATTTTTGAATGTGATTTTTTCCCTCAGTTCCCAAGGAGCGTGGAAAGTGTTCTGGGATATTTGCAGTGATGGGATTGTTTGCCGGTATGGAGTGATTGTTGGATGAAAAAGTTGTCTTCAGGTACCGGTCCAACAGCGCCATACAAAAAGCTAAACACACTCGTCTAAAGTATTCCTTCCTTGAACCAATGAACGTTAATATCACATACTTTGAATTTCGATAGTATTAGACCAATTATGGGATGTGAAAAAACGTGAAAAATATAACTTGAGTTGCATTTATATCTTACAGTACCGTTCAGACAAAAAAAATCTATACGAATACTGTCTTTCCTGAACATGTTTGAACAATACGAGTATACATAAGAAATATGAGTACATTAGTAATGGTAGGTCATTGAAATTTTATCATTGATGCCTACGGAAATTACAATTTAAATACAATTATTATTTATACATTCTATAGTTTTTTTTACCAACCCAACCTTATTGAAAGAAATTTCTCCCACTGAACATGCGCTATTAACTCCTGAAATAGACTTGGATTAATTCGATAAAATATTAGACTTATCACCTATTGGTACTAGTTTTAAAATGATGTATAATTGAAAATTATAACCAGACTTAGTCGAAGTGGGTGTGATGAAGTGCTTCGACGTATTCGAGCACTGCAACGATTTCCTTTATAATATTGTTTTATTATTTGATTATTGTATTATCTTATCTCAACTCGAAATAAAACTTTAAATGATGTACTTCTACAATTTATCATACATCAATGATACTTATAGGACAAACTATAAATTAGAATTATTTTATTATTATGTTATAAGATTGTTCTGTTAATATCTTAAAATTCGAATAGAATTATAACTTTTACCGGTAAATAAAGGAATAGAATCAATCTAGCCGAGCAGTTCTCTACGATTGCGAGCGATTGAAAACCAAGGCTTAATAATAAAATACTAGGTATATAAAAATATCAAGTTAAAGTTTATACTCACTGCGTTGTAAATTCTTAATTAAAATTTTGAAATTACTCATCTCAATTGACTGTGTTGGAATATTTGCTCAATGTGTAAAGGACTGTTTCTCAAAGAAATTAGCTTTTCAGGGTTTGTCTTCTCCGTATTGCTTGAAATGTGGAACACGTTCACAAACCAGTCTGGATCTCTGGAAAACATCTTCCTGTCTACATGTAGTAGGTGATTGAATAATCAAACTATAAAGTCATCTTATAAGAAGAAATTTCATTGAATAAACCGCAATGTTTCGTGTGAATGTGTGTGTGTTTGACCAAAATACAGAATGTCCTTGTTACATATAATTTTCAAATCACGGTCAAATTCACTTCTTGCACTATTTGCTATTCAATAAATAGAATTATTTTTTATAATAAAAATTATATATCTTTCACTCATTATTCATCCTATATTATGAGAATTATACGGTAGCTCAGTAGATGAAATGATAGTGACAGTAATTGGGATATCAAATACCGTTGTTTTACTGTTCAATATAATTACATAATATTATAGATACCACATGGATTATGAATAAGATTCCGATACAATCAATACAGTAATTGGAGTAAATTTTTTATTAATATTGAATTAGGCTGCTGTGTTTTCATAAGATGAAAAAATATTATTCAAGTGTAAAAAAATATGAAACCCATTTTTATTTATACTCAATTAGAATTGCTTTCATATTGTGAAAAAGATTATTGTTAATATTGGAAATATACTTAATGTACATAATTCTTTTGTTTATAAAGTTTTACGTCTAAATAAGATCTATATTAAAAAAATTAATGTTATTAGTTATTTGATTATTATTGTGAGTATATTTTTAGTAAGAGGCTGAAAATACGTTTCATAAATTTCACCTACACACCTACAAGAATATTCCATTCCAAATAATTATAACATTTACCAAACATTGAGCTATACAAATTTGATAGTTTCAATCGAGTTAAGACTCATCGAGTAAATTTATACCTATAAATCAACCTACAGTCGTAATCTTAGGTTAGGTTACATATACATTTATACAAAAAACAATTCGAATCGATTAATTGAAAGTCGATACATATTATACGTAATATATTGACTAATTAACTCGTTCAAAACTCAAATTAATATAATTTTTAGACGTGGTTCTGTCATGAAATATAAAAACAAATATTTATGTGTTTGTCTTATTTGAGGCGTGGGATTATTAGTTAACATGGCAAAAACAATGTCATCGGGTCATTGTAACTGTTCGGAAGACGACTTGAACAGAATAAATATCTGTAAGCTATTATTATACTTTTTAGTTTGTCAATTAGTAAACCGTGTTACGGAAAAAATAATAGAAGTGACACTTTCATGAATCATGTCTTAAAAATACAGTTACTCTTCTCGGTGAGATTTTACAATTACAACAACTTTATATGAGACAGATAACTGAATTTTTTTAGTGCATTTTGAAAAATTGACAAATCAATTTTATAAATAAAATCAAAATTATTTTTTTGAGATAATCATAATTTATTACATTATCGTTGGAACATTCAATTGTGATATTAATTTCGGATTTAAACACACTGCATCATTATTAATTTCCAGTTTTCAATTGGTTTGGTTAAAAATGTTAACCATGAATATGAGAACTTGACTAGATGGTGTATTAATCAGTTTTTTTCAGAAAAACAACGATACTTTTATCCACGATTATTCAATGTATAATAGTTTTGTCGATTACTAAACGAAAATTTTCGACCAACATACATATAGTTTTTAGATATAATGTAAAACTATACATTTACATACATATTCTATTATGAAAGATGACCATTTTTATTATTTTAATTTACATTTTATTTATCTAATATTAAGAATTATGAATATTTTTCTTGCCAAATTGATTGAACTGAAGATATCCGACAATATTTATTATAAATGTATCTATACGATGAAATGTATCAAGGGGTTTTTTTTAATTACATGTATATTTTTTGCCATGAAACCAATGGTGTTTACCGCTAATCCATCGGAAGCTGTTTATTTATTTAATTGTGTGAATAGGAATATGTAATGCAGTATTGTGTAAAAAACTTATAATATTTAATAAGGGATTTTAAAATTGTGAACCCTAGGAACAAAGCGTTCTCTAATGTGAGAAATCCTCACGGCAAATCGCCTTATTTATCTTAATTAATCAAATTAGCAGATACATTTAATTATTATATCAGAAATTTGATGCTAAGAGACAGAATTCACTGGATATGATAAAGTATCCTATAATGAGTTATGAAATCAAATGTATAATCATACGACAGTATAAGATGATTTTAAAAGATATTTCGAATTTCATTTTATATTAATAATTCTTCTGTACAGCCAGGACATTTATATTCCAAGTAGGAGAAGATGAAAAACGTATTTCGTCGTCTGGTTTCAGGTGAATTGCGTGACAATAATCTTAATCAAGGGATTAATTTGTTGGATTGTCTTATTATATATATACCTACTTTGTTCTCATCTTGATGGGAAAAGCAATTTCCTTTGAGACTCTGTCAATTTACAAGTTGAAGATATTTCATTAAAATTAAATGACGACGAAGAATTTAGTTAATTTGCGAAAAAAAAACCGAGTGAATAATCTATCTTTTTTGAAAATATAATTTAAATTTAATATAGCTAAATTTACTTTCGATTGATTCAAGAATGCTTACTGTATATGAAATAAAAATATTATAAAACTCTTTAGAACCAAGCAAAAACATTTCGCTCTTTATCCAAAGATGGCGTTAGATCGGAAATTTAAAATGAAAAATGTAGCAATAGAAATTCATAGAGTATATTTATTTTTATCTTGGCATTGTTTATAATAATCCAGAAAAGGATAATCGGGAACTTAAATATTAAATTAATAATCATGGTAAAGCAAAAAAATCAGTTTAAATTCATTTATTGACACAGAATTTGTTCACATACATAATACATATTTTACATTACAACAAGACACATTAAAAATAAAATTGAAATATAATTTATATATTAAGGTACTTTAAATGACACATGATAGCGATTTGTAAAAAGTAATTTCAAATACTTTCAGACATACATATTATAATATAAATATCGAGCTAGAATTTAATAAAATTATAATTTACACAGTTGGTAATAAATTAATTTCTATATAAAACATCTATGATCGAAAGTCTCTATTCTTCACTTTGTATTAGGTCGGTACAGGATTTTGCCTTTAAAGTTCTGGAACAAGAGAAAAGAACCATGTTAATATAAATATAATAAAAATATGTTGATAACTATTGAATTCTACTAACGATTCTTTAGGTTTTGTTCTTCGGCATACATGTAATGCCACTGGGCCCGATCGAATACCTTTGAAGAGACCTACAGCTTCACTATGAGCCAAATCATGACAAACAATCCCATTAACAGCAAGAACTTCATCCCCTGCAAATAAAAAAAACAAATTATAGTTATGGAATAATAAAACAAACAGTGATAAAATGTGTTTGAAATATAATAATACTGATTAAGAGTCCATTGTATTCTGTTGCAGTGATTTTATAATATGAATGTATAATACAGATAATATGGTTGCATTGTATTAGAAAATATATATTAACAAAGAAATGCAAACAAACCTGCTTTCAGTCTTCCATCATCAGCCGCTTGACCATTTGGTAATATACTCTTAATGAATATACCGAGTGCTCCTCTCGGTGAGTCTCTTCCACCCACAATGGTAAATCCTAGAGATTTCTTTCCGGGTCCCTTTTCAAATATGACAGTGTGAAATGTACAAACGGAGGATCTGGGTCTTCTAGGTAAGGTACAAAAATTAGCTGCTGATATATTAGCACTGTCATCTCTCTTCTCAATGTTGTGTTCCTTTATTGATACATTGATAGGTCTAAAGGTATTTAAGGGGTGATCAGGAGTATCAATATCCAGGGTTTCTGAGGCGCAACTCAGAGTGAGACCTTCGTTGGCTTCGGCAGCTGCAGCAGCTGTTTTGGCATTACCTCCATAGCTAACAACTTGTCGCCGTAACATTTTATTATTCATACTGCTATAGCTGACGTTATTACTTTTTTGGAAATGATTACGTTTTTTAGATAAGGGACTTTCCTCCAGTTGCGTGTTGCTTTGTCCATTGCACACACCACTCTGCCCCGATTCTCCGCTGTTTTTTATCTGGAATTTCTTGAGCGTCGGACTGGCGGCGGGTGTTTTGTTCCTGTTTATAATAACATCTCTGCCATTTGCGTATATGACTTCACTTTTGTCACACACATATGTATTCTCATAATCGACAGCGCTTTCTCTCATTTTAATCGGTTTATCTATAGGCTTCTTTTTAGTAGCAAGCGGACTATC
>JAGTTH010004596.1:0-13943 GCA_022606485.1 Agraylea sexmaculata
CGACGAGACCCATTTTCACTTCCAAGCGATTTGGCGTATACATATATATGTATAATGCATGGAAGATATTAAAGAGGAGGTTTTGTAAGGGGTGGTAGAAATAGACGGGTAAACAAAGCAAGTGACGGACATGATTCTGACCCTCGATTGACGGAATGGAAAAGGGTGTTCAGGGAACAATGAGCTGTCATCTGTGCTCCAGATAGAGTCATGACAGTCACCACCCTTAAGATACCACATCCACCCTCATTCATGAGAAGGGTTCAAGAAAACATACACATATTACACGATACAAATTGGCAAGCAATATTTTTATACGACGGAATAACTCTGATCAATAAATACTTTATCAACAAGGGGCAAAATCTGGAGGATTTTGTCACCAGCGTAATACTTTAAATATTGATGATAAACAGTTCGAATTAAAATAAAATATATTGACTGGGAGCTGGTAATAGATACTACGGCAGAGCTACAGTCGATTGTTAGTTACTATCATATCTATTATATACACAAATAATAATAAGCCGCTGTCATTTCATACTAAATAATCATAAGTAAATAACAAATTTCTAATACTAAAGTATGAACAAACATTGTATTGAATTTTTCATTTTCTTGTTCAAATTATTCCATTTTTTAATGTAACCGCCAATCATTTGTTTTAAAATTACGCCTAACATAAATCACTATTGCAACTGTTTATTTATTATATTTAAAGGATATAAATTTGTTGGTAACTATTCCTAATTTATATTATCTTTTATAATCCATAAAATATTAAAAATCCACCCTAATATTAAAAAGCCTCACCCATATTCACATTTTCTTCTTCACCAATTTATCACCACAATACCACTTTCTTTATATAAAATTTTAAAAAACCCTTTAAATTAACTATTTATTATAATTAAACACAAACTCGCCATAACTCGACTCGAAAACTCGAAATTTGAAACTTTCCATTGAAGCTTCTTTACTGAATGGGCTTTTTATTTTTTTCCCCGTATTTTTTTTTATTTAATGTATAAGTATCTCTAATGTCACATAAAATGGTATTCTCATGTTAGTTATAGGTAAAAATATTTATTTATATATTCTGTACACTTCAGTTTAATTCACAAGATGTTTTGTATTATATGAACAATGTTAAATTCCAATTTTTAATAATATTAATAGTGCTTTTGGAATCGAGTTTGGGCCACCATCTTTGAATCAGCTGTTTCTCTGAAGTATTGTTATGTTTATATTGTGTCTGTTATACGTAATTAATAGTATTAATTATTTTTTAATAAAAAATAATATTTAAAAAAAAAATACCCCGCCATCCCCTAAAATATTCTCATTTATTTCAAGTCCACCCTGTATATTGAAGCTTCTTTTGTTTTCGTTTTAATAATAAATTGAATAAAAGTCTATCAAATGCAAACTTGTACATGTTGTGTCTTAATTGATGAGTTTTTAAAACTAGTATTATCTGATATGCCCATTTACGTAGATTTTTAGTTCACAATTATTTCACATGGCATATTACAAGGGAGGAATATAATTTTCCAGAATTGTCTGTAGATATTTTCTTTTCAAGCTGAGTGTGGTGACTTTTTCAATCCGGTGAAACCTTAGACGGGCTGCGTTGATTGAAATCTGGTGACAGGTTCGAGTCAGGAAGGGTCGTCAAACCATATCAGGTGTACAATGACAACACCTGCCTCTGAAAATATTTTCACAAAACCTTTCATTATACCAAAATTTTGATAAATTTTAATAAAAAACCAAAACATCCGATTCAACAATGCTCTACTTTTCAATAAACAATCTGAACGTAAAAGTAAAAACCTCACATTAACACGCTCCAACCTCCGTCCGGATATATAATAATTGAAACAAACTGTAATTATATTTTTAAAAAAATACATTGTATAGGTAAATGTTATGTAAACTTATCTATTATAATATTTGACTTAAAAATATCATGTCACCATTTTCTCATAAAAATAAGGCTTCAGGGTGTGTCTGTCGAGGGGAAGTATGAAAAATGATATGCTTTCGTATTTGGCGACATTACAATATTATGAATGCCCTGAAATTGCACAAGCTGGCTTATTTTTTTCAACAAAATAGAGTATGCATTGATTTATTTATTAGACGGTTAGCTAATTTAATGGACCAAAGTATTTAATGCTTAACTATGTAAATTATTATTAAAAAATCAGTGGTTGTGTTTATATAAGACTACTTGAGATTGACACGAAATGGAAAAAGGCAGACTTACTTTATATGTGCCTGAGGGGCTTTTTTATACAAATTTGATTATTTAGACAACACCGTGTTAATTCATTGTTAACTATTATTAGTAATTAATAATCACCTCAGTATTTACCCTATAATGCAGGAAATCAGGGTCAACCTGGATCAAGACGATCAATAGGGATTTTATTAATATTATTCCAGATCTCCCGGTCGTAATAACCGATCAAAAGCATTTTTGATTACTTGCGGGAGCGGGATTTGAACCCATGACCACAGTATTTATTACGTCTACTTTTTATATAAAAATTTTGACACGGCCAAGAATTTGATTTTAGGTAGTGCGTTATTTAAAGGATTAATTATTGCTTAAATCTATGATCTGAAAAATAGCTTGTTTCTGTATTTATTTGTCTTGAAACCAAGACGAAATTAATAAAAAATATTACTTATATTGAAAAAACACACTGGAATATAAATTGTATATAATTGTATACTTTAAACAAATATTTCTCAAAGAGTAGGGGTGTCAAATGAAAGACTATCGGAAACGGCTGTGTAAGAAGTTTTCATTAATCGATAGATTTAATCTAGAAGCCGTCGAACAGGCATGGGATCCAATTTAAGAATACTCTGGGACTTTTAACCTCTCCATTTTCTCCCTTGGAACAATTTATTTTGCTTACTAGACAACTACTATTTAACTCCGTAACATTTGAAGGGATTTCCATTGTTTCTTAAACCCAAATATACATTATTCAGCTGAACTTTTCCTCGCTGGCCTACTTCCTTTTAATCATCTGAAACGTCGAATAGTTAATTTATAAATGTAAATACCTTGGGAGATTCTTACATTTTGAAAATTCTTATAGGCTTTATCTAGTCCACTATAATAATAATATCATCAATCTTCCTGATTCATGATCCCAGATAATCTACTACAAAGGATTCATCAATGTTGTTTAATCTAAATTTCATTAAAAAAAAATAGTTGAATGAAAAGGTTCACCATATGCAGATTCATTTTAAAATAATTCCAAAAACTTTTTTTACTCATCAAGATGAAATAAGCATTAGATGAATGTAGAATAATTTATCCCATAATATAGTATTTACTTCAATATGGAAATGTATGACTTTCATATTGACATACTGAATATTTCATTTCTGCAAGTCACACTCGTTTATAAAATCCAATTAACAAATATAATGGTTTAATAATTTTATACTACGTGAAAAGCAAATTTAATTTTTATTACATTAGTAGTTCCTTGCAAAACCATTATAAAATAAGGTATTTACTTATGAGGAATGAAATAAAAAACATTTGTAGATTAAAATTTTCTTATTTTATTAGTAGTGAAAAAAAATGTGGTGAATACTCAGACACAGAAAATTCACACTAATTTTACATAATATTTTCATCACATTTATGCACATATGCTTCATGATGAATATAGAACACTATTATAGTTGACATATTATTCTAAGATATAAATCAAAATATCATACTTCACCAAAATACACACTTCTCACACTTAATTTTATTATTTTACAACCCTCCGGTGGTCTGGGGACAGTTTTGTACACATATAACACAATTGTAGATGATGCTGAAGTGAAGTTTGTCAATCAATGTATATTTAATTCATTGACATTTAAAAATTGTATTTATAATCCCACATAAATCACAATACATAAATTATATATATATCTTGTAGACATCAATATAATATTGAAAATAAATGTTCCTATTAAACTATCACACTTATCCCATACATGCTTCAAAATAATTATGAATCTCTCGACATAATTACAGTATATAACAAGCACATAAATAGGACTCAATGTTTGGTTCGTACGGATCAAAGTGAAAAATCTCTTTGAGGAATGTCGAACATGGATGAGTGTAAAAAAACGTCAAAATGCAAATTGTAGAAATACTGAAGTATAGAACTGGCGTTTGTTCAGCAACTAATAAGTAATAAAATAAATTGTCACAAAAATATAAACTTTCTGCAGGATAAGGACTAACAACTAGTAGATCAGTCATCAAACTTAATAGAATTAACAGAGGTGTCTATTGCGCCGCCACGGTAAGCACCACGCTTCTTCTTGGTCTTCTCGTGTTTGAAGCCTTTACCTCGGGTATGTTTCAGGTCCATATTGGCTCGCTCGCCCCATGAACCCCTGGCACCTCTCTGTAATCATTTAAAATAAACATGGTCAAACATACTTTCTTTAAGATTATTATTAAGTATTCTAAGCAAAGTTCCATTTATTCTTATAGTTTTATTGTGAAAATTGCTCCATCCATGAAAAGAAGCAAGATTTTAAAGGTGGCATAAAATTAAATTTAAAATTCTGCCAATAGTGAGATCTGATTGTAATCAGGCGTTATGCCTTACTTCACCGTAAACGTACATCCTAAATACGATAGTAGAGTAACTTAGCTACACTTATGATTAGTTTTTTTGTTAATTATTGCCTAGTCTGAGGCACTAATTAACAAAAAAAACCAATCAAAGGTACAGTAAAGCAACTCTATTACCATCTTTACGGTGTACGCACGTCTAGGAATCCCAAGCTTAACATATCTATATATGGTAAAAGTGTTTCCACAATGATACTGACCTGACTATCCAAAAAATCTAATCAAATGTGATCTTTTTGTTTTGAGCTGATGAATCCCTATCAAAACTCTTGTTGAAACCTCCTCTTCCACCTCCCCGGCCACCGCCGTCTCTTTCTCCACCCCATGATTTTCTAAAACCACCACGGTCTCCGCCACGGAAACCACCTCTATCTCCACCATCACGTCCCCCACGGAAACCACCCCTGTCTCCGCCATCACGTCCCCCGCGGAAGCCTCCTCGGCCTCCACCGTCTCGTCCACCACGGAAGCCGCCACTATCGCGACCTCCGCGGAAACCACCCCCTCCACGATTTCCACCACGGAAACCGCCTCCTCGGCCTCCTCTATCGCCAAAGCTCTTTCTGTCATTGAATCCACCCCTTCTGTCATTAAAACCAAATCCTCGTCTATTCCCATTACCATTTCCCTCTTCTTCATTTTCCTCCTTAATAATAATAATAAAAAAACACAGCCATTAGTAAATTGCCAAACAGATTACAACATGAAATGCAGCTAATTGTGGTAAATATGACTGAATGTGGATCTAGTAAATGCCCAAACATTAGCAACAACATAAAAATGCAAAATTAGGTTTCGTTAAATGCACAGATGGCACATTTCATGTTGCATTTTGTTTGGCAAGGCCATGTTCCAGGGCATTTACCTTTCCTTCAAATGAATTATCAGCCAATTTTGGATTCAAATCAATGTTTTCTGACACCACTCTTCTGAATGGAGTATTCTGTCCACTGCTTGGTCTCTTATATGAGTTATTCAAACTAGGTGGAGTTGAGAATTCAGATTTTACCTAAACATATCATTTTATGAAATAGGAATTTATTTAAATATAAAAAAACTAATTTATCTTGAGTTTAGTTGATGAAAAAAAAAAATATTGATTTACTAATTTAATAATTATGTTATTATTGATCATAAATTAAATCACAAAAATATTTACCTGATCATTGGATTTGTTATTTTCAAATTTGCCTTTTTTAAATGGGGTGGACTTGGGAGTTTTTTCTTCTTCTTCATTTTCATCATCATTACTTGAGTCTGCCTTTCGTTTTTGTGAAGCTGCTGGCTTCGTTTTAACTTTTTCTTCACTATCATCACTCTCGTCACTATCATCAGAAGAATCCTGTTTCTTTTTCTAAAAAATATATTTATTATGAACATCTTGCCCCTATGAGAAAAAGTAGGTGTGTTATACATACAGGTTGAGCTGTGACAGCAGGTTTGGCAACTTTTTTAGGGGCTTCATCTTCTTCAGAAGAATCATCATCACTTGATGATTCCTTTTTCTTGGGAGCGGTTTTTGCTGGGGCAGTTGCTTTCTTGGGGGCTGGCTCATCATCATCATCTGAACTATCATCACTAGAATCATCTTTCTTAGCAGCTGCTGGTTTTGCAGGAGTTGATGTTGGTTTTTTTGGTGCAGGTTCATCATCATCCGAATCATCGCTAGATGAATCTTTCTTAGCAGCACCCTTTGCTGCTGGCTTAGCTGGAGCTTTTGCTGCTGGTTTAGCTGAAGCTTTAGCAGCTGGTTTTTCTTCTTCACTCGAATCGTCACTTTCTGAAGAAGATTCTTGTTTAGCAGAAGTGGCCTTGGTACCTGCTTTAGGTTGAGTTTTGGCAGGTGTAGGTTTGGCTGGAGTTTTTCCAGGTGCTTTTGAAGCTATCTTGGGTTTGTCATCCTCATCATCATCACTAGAATCACTATCGGATGAATCTTTCTTAGCTGGAGCTTTAGCTGCTGGCTTAGCAGGAGTTGCTTTGGCAGTAGGTTTGGCTGGTGTCTTAGGAGCAGGTTTATCATCTTCACTAGAGTCATCACTGTCTGATGATGATTCCTGTTTCTTAGCTGCTGCAGATTTTGTTACCAGTTTAGCAGTAACTTGGGGTTTCACGGGAGGCTTTGCTGGTGTTTTTGTCGACTCTTCTTCGCTGGAATCATCGGAATCATCAGAATCTGACTCTTCTTTCTTTTGGGAAGCTCCAGGTTTGGCATTTGGTACTGCAGCTTTCTTCTGTGGAACAGATTTTGGAGGAGTGTCTTCACTAGAATCACTATCACTCGAATCCTGCTTTTTGAAAACGGGATTTGCTTTCTGAGTGGGTACAATTTTTTTTGTTGAAGTTACCTTTTGAGTCTGTTCATCATCACTATCATCATCGGAGTCAGAGTCATCCTTCTTCTTTGCTTGTTTGGCAGGGGCAGTTACTGCAGCCTAAAAATAAATAAATCATAAAGAAATAGCATACCTACCTACCATGTTGAAAATTATAGATATGAACATACCTTTTTTGGTGGTTCTTCTTCAGAGCTATCATCAGAATCATCTGAGCTTTCCTGTTTCTTAGCAGCAGCTTTACCATTTAAAACTGGTGCAGCTTTTTTGGTTTGGGCTTTTGGAGGCTCTTCATCATTTGAAGAATCGTCAGAACTAGAATTGATTAATGTGAAATTAAACTCATTTTGAATTTTTATAAAACATGAATTGTTCATAAATACAAATCCTTATTGAATATCATAAGCAATCTAATTCAAATACTTAGATAATATTTTAATCACAAAAAGCTTTATTTTAGAACATATTGTGAAATTTGTCAAAGAGCGAAATAAAACTTTTTTTTAATATAAAATTGTAAGAGAAAAAAATAAATATTAATCGAATCGTTCCGTTTATTAAAAGAGCGGAAAATATCATTGTAAAAAATTGGTTTGTTATAAAAATAAGTACTTTCAGTGTGACTATGTTTTAAATTTATTAGCAAAGTAGGAACATTTTTCGATTAATTGAAAAAGTATATTATTATTTTAACAAATCGATATGCGTATTAAATAAACTATGAGTTATTTAATAGATAATGTAATTATTATTGTTCTTGATGTGTTGGAGAACACGTGCACAACCCAAACATAACCTAGAAATCACACGTGTTCGAAAAGCATGATTCGAAGGCCGTGATTTAAAATAAACTTCCACGTGCCAAGAGATGACCTCGTACAAGATTAGAGCAGATCCTATAAAGATCGTAAATTAGTGCAATCAAAGTAAATACCTGTCATTTTGAGCAGATGCAAGAGCTGGCTTGGCCGCGTTCTTGGCCGCAGGAAGGTTCACCTTCTTCTTGGCCGTCTTCTGATAGTGACTGAACACTTCTGTCAGGGTCGGACATCCGGCGGGAAGACTCACCTTCGGAAGACAAGGACAAGTTATATTTGTGATCGATCGATAAGTGACTCGTCGAGTGTCTCATGCGATGTATCAACAAGTAGTGATTGCTGTAGTCTGTCATTGTACTAACCGAGTTGGTCTTCTTCTGGAACTGCGAGGCGAGGTTCTTGTCCTTGGTCAGTATGAAGCTGTGTACTAATGCCAGAAGCGCTGTTTCCTCCATCTTGCCCGTCCTGCTGCTCGTCTCCTGCTCGACTAATCTCTTCGGCGCGAGCACGTGCAATGCTTCAGGCAACACTTCACAACAACTACGTCATATCCTTTGTATTTATACATAGCATTTTCATTTCCCATTTTTCAATAAAACTCTCGCCACAATAATTCATCAGCATTTTTGTAAATTTCATTACTTCGCGTGGACTTCAGCTTGTTTGAAACAATTAAAATCAAACATTTCAAATGTACAGAATTTATTATTTTACGCCCGTATTCTGCATGCATACATTTAAGAATAGGTAACTATTCACACTACCTTTTCTCAATTTTGACGTTTCCACCCTCAATTTTGACGTTTATAGTGAATACCAACTTTATGAACTTTATTGTGCAACTGACGTTACCGAATTAAATTCGTTTTAAAAATCTTCGATTGGTAGACCATGTACAGTAACAGGGAGACTGACTAGTCGAAGACTGGATGCTGATCAGGGCTGAAGGGGCGGAGACTGGAGCCAGGGAGCAATACTGACCAGTGAAGTATGGAAGATGGAAGAAGTTTTATGAAATATGGTGGTTTCAGCACAACAACATAATTGCGAGGAGCCAGGAACAAGTAGGAATGTACTCAACATTGAGCCAACTATTAATTTGGGAGACAACAGCATAGGTTGATAATTTGTATACATCTTTGATAAGCTATGGTTTTATGAAATATGGTGGTTTCAGCACAACAACATAATTGCGAGGAGCCGGGAACAAGTAGGAATGTACTCAACATTGAGCCAACTATTAATTTGGGAACCAACAGCATAGGTTGGTAATTTGTATACATCTTTGTTAAGCTATGTGTTTATGAAATAATATGGGTTTAAAGACCATGATGGGCTAATGAAATTGAGATTCTGCAAAGAACAGTATATAGTTGAAAAAGAAAAGTATGCTGCGGAAAGGGAAAAATATGCTGCCGAAAAAGAGAAATATGCAGCCGGGAGAGAAAAATATGCCTACAAAAAGGAAAGAGATTCATAAAAGAAACAAAAGAAATTGAAAGAAAAGGAGGTTTAAATAAAATGAATGAATATTTAAAATTAAGAATATCATTTATAAATATGAATAAACATGGTTTTAGTCTGAACAAAGCTGATGTCAAACAATTTTACCAAGATACTGACAGTATGTGTGACAATGTGAGTATAATTAAAACAATTATATTTTTAATAAAACCATATGATATCTTAACCATTTTTCTAAGATACTTCTACTGGAGAAGAAATAAACGACACCGAGGGTCTGATTTACAGGAACAACTTTGCCATGTTGCATTTTTCAGATCCAGTTGAATAAAGTTTGCAATATTTTTTTATTGATTTACGTTTACTGCTCTTTGTTGTTTTTGTTTTTCCAGTTACTGTAGTGATTTACATCTGCAAGTGAAACGATAGAGATTCCTGACACCCACCATTGCTCGCTTCACATCTTTTTTGAAATTTCTGTGTAATTTGCCTTTCCAAAATTTAAAAAAATAATAATATTATGGTATAAATGCCTTGCTTTGTATTTGTAGCTAGTAATTATTTTTTATTAACCTTATCATCTGAATGTAACAATTTTTTTAATATTAACTGTAGTTATAGACCTATGGGGGAACCTTCCACTATAAAAAAAGGTAATGCATCATTCACAGTACCTCAATATAGAATAATAAAAAAGTATTTCAACCATTTTCAATCACTATGACAGAGTATGTATATTGGATATAATTATATACTACCGTTTTATGCTTTTTTCTTATTCGCAAAGGTGATGTGGAAATCTGTGGTATTTACAAAATAAGGATATTGTTAATTAATTGACATTGCATTCAGACTGTGTATCCTATTAAGGAAGTGGAAATTACACGTTTTTGTTGTTTATAAGTTTTTTCGTTGTTTTATGTTGTTTGTAAGTTTATAATAAAACCATATTATATCTTAACCTTTTTCTCATTTTTTTTCTCTTAACAATTATTTAATTCCATTGAAAGAAACCAAAATAAATGTGATCAAATATCCTTTATTAATTTTAAATCTTAATACTTTGATGGCATTGAGAGTCCATGTTTATTAATTTTAAATGTGTGCCCTATTTGTAATGTCAAAATCTGGTTTTAAACTGGACTAGTTAAAAATCCTAAAAAAAGATCTAATGGTCAGGGATTGCATTAGGTAAATTATTAATATATTTTATATTAAAAACTTTTTTATAAAATATTTCTAATTGTTTAGCACGCTTTCTTCCTTGCAAACGACTTTCTATACGAATATAATAAGCAACACAAAGCTGGTTTCCTGCAGCTCCTCGCACCTTCCACTTCCACCTCCAGCTCCGTGTCTCCTTCCTGTCCTTCACCATAGCTGCTAAGACTGCTGACTACTGTCAGTGAGGCCATTCTCCCATCTTCCATACTTCACTGGTCAGTATTGCTCCCTGGCTCCAGTCTCCGCCCCTGCAGCTCCTCGCACCTTCCACTTCCACCTCCAGCTCCGTGTCTCCTTCCTGTCCTTCACCATAGCTGCTAAGACTGCTGACTACTGTCAGCGAGGCCATTCTTCCATCTTCCATACTTCACTGGTCAGTATTGCTCCCTGGCTCCAGTCTCCGCCCCTGCAGCTCCTCGCACCTTCCACTTCCACTTCCAGCTCCGTGTCTCCTTCCTGTCCTTCACCATAGCTGCTAAGACTGCTGACTACTGTCAGCGAGGCCATTCTTCCATCTTCCATACTTCACTGGTCAGTATTGCTCCCTGGCTCCAGTCTCCGCCCCTGCAGCTCCTAGGGACCTTCCACTTCCACCTCCAGCTCCGTGTCTCCTTCCTGTCCTTCACCATAGCTGCTAAGACTGCTGACTACTGTCAGCGAGGCCATTCTTCCATCTTCCATCTTCACTGGTCAGTATTGCTCCCTGGCTCCAGTCTCCGCCCCTGCAGCTCCTCGCACCTTCCACTTCCACTTCCAGCTCCGTGTCTCCTTCCTGTCCTTCACCATAGCTGCTAAGACTGCTGACTACTGACAGCGAGGCCATTCTTCTTCCATACTTCACTGGTCAGTATTGCTCCCTGGCTCCAGTCTCCGCCCCTGCAGCTCCTCGCACCTTCCACTTCCACTTCCAGCTCCGTGTCTCCTTCCTGTCCTTCACCATAGCTGCTAAGACTGCTGACTACTGACAGCGAGGCCATTCTTCCATCTTCCATACTTCACTGGTCAGTATTGCTCCCTGGCTCCAGTCTCCGCCCCTTCAGCCCTGATCAGCATCCAGTCTTCGACTAGTCAGTCTCCCTGTTACTGTACATGGTCTACCAATCGAAGATTTTTAAAACGAATTTAATTCGGTAACGTCAGTTGCACAATAAAGTTCATAAAGTTCGTATTCACTATAAACGTCAAAATTGTGGGTGGAAACGTCAGAATTGAGGAAAGGTAGTGTGAATAGTTACCTTCCGTAAATGTATGTATACATGCAGAATACGGGCGTTATATTCTCCGTTATATTCAAGTTGAAATCCGCACTCATTTATTCAACCATTAAAATAACAATATTGAAATATGCATAAATGCGATATCACCAAAAAAAGTTGCCAGTATTTATTCTATAAAATTATATTAATTCACCGATAAACTTCATTTAAAAAAAAAATTCCTTCGATTTACAAACCACAATATTGTATAAAATATAATTCGTATTTTTAATTCTTTATTTGAATAAGTTGTATGAAAAAAACACTTTTTATACATAATAATAAGGAATTAATATATATAAATTATTGTTCTTCACAACTAAATAATTAATTGATTACATATTCTAAGTCATTTATTGAATCATTATAATAATCAAACATTAAGATATCTATTGATGCGAAATCACTAAAGAGAGTTGTCAGTATTTAATCTGAAAATATGTATTATTATAGTATATTAATTCGCCTATGAATTTATTTGAAAATTACACTTTCCTTTTGGAAATTTACTAACCATATTGTAATAACATACAATATTGTGAGCAAATATATATATTCCTTAGTTTCTGATAATAATAGAGTTAATGGCAAAATTTAAACAAGTTCAGAAGCGAGATTTCTCACAAAATTTCTTATATCATTTTTTTGTTTTTTTTACATACTTCTTATAAATACATCACTATTTGTAGAGCAAATCTCAACCCAGATTTGCACTAAAAACGAACATGATTGGTCACACCATAAAACTACAATATCACCAATCACAATAGTTTGGAGTAAATTAGTTCGCCTTTATCAGTATCTAAAGCTCGGAACAATTGTGTATCGAGGTGTGACCAATTACAGCAGTTTGTGGGATAAATTTCATACTTTGAACATGCACAGAGACAAACTAACATACCGCAATTTTTTTTACATTTATAAAATATGGATTTTAAATTCAATTATTTGAAGAAATACATAATAAAAACATTTCATTTCACTGGAAGCTCCACCGATACAAAATAATGCAGTTGTGTGTTTTATTCGGTCAAAGAGTGTTTTGCTATTGTTCTGAAGACCCTTTTTGATGATATCTTCTCTCACAATTGTTGTGACACCATCGTGATAAAATAAAACCCTTCACATTTCATTTCATCTAAACGAAACACTATTTTATATTTGCTACAATTCTGTTTCATCGACTGTATAAGAAAATGTTATAAATTCGTAGAGTCTGCATCTTAAAAGCACAGGTGATAAAAATCGTATAAAATGCACTGCGCACACCAAACCCTCGGTGCATTCGTTTTCAAGGAAAATTTCCTTCAAAATACGTTAGTGCCCACATTAACTACTAGGGTTTGGTAAAATAAATTAATAATTATATTGAAACAAGCTCCCAGTAAAAATGCGTCGTTTATCGATATGAATATGATGGGATTGAGTTTCAACAGTACACTTAAACACTGTAATAATATGAAATTTGTTTCCTTATTCCTTTGCTGCATAATGTAATAAAAATTATAACTGAAAAATTATAAAGTGATTCTTTTAGAATATTTATGAGGAGAGTTTAGGTGATTCGTTGTATACGATTATGTGAAGGTTTAATATTTATTATTTCAAGTCACTTTTTCAAAGTTAAATATTCTCTTGAATAAGGTTTGTGAATCCATTTTTAGCTTAATCAGTAATAATACCTTATACCATATTATAAAGAGACCTTCTTAAATAATTTTTAAAAATAATTACACTTCGATGGGTCAGTTACTAAAAAACGTATCTACAAATGGACAGTATGTATTATATTTAAAAAGAGAAGAATATTCATTTCATTCTCACATATACATTTTTATAAATAAGCTTCTGATTTATTTATTTCACTCCGAAGAGTTTTTTTGAGAGGGTTTTTTTTAGACATAACCACGTGCTACTTGTTTGTCGGTGATCTTAACTATTACTATTTACACAGGTCACCGACTTAATAATCAGTATTTACCTTACAATACAGGAAAAAAATACCATGACGCCTTCCCTATTGACGGGAGTCCCTTTATAAGGGGTTGGCCAGGCCACCTTGGCTTTTACGGGAGAATATAGTAGAGATGGTTTCCCAGGCCACCACACAGCAATGAGTACTTAAGATCTAGTTTGCTAAGCTAGATCTACTAAGTGACTCCTG